>JASCZW010009735.1:0-40589 GCA_034211315.2 Aedes japonicus
AAAATCACAAGTTTCTTTCAATTAATGTTGCTTTGGTAGCAATTGAGCAAGTGGAAACATTAACCATCTGTTAAAGCCTCTATATTTTTTTCTGTGTACGTTTACAAAATATTGAAGCGGTCATCTTAAAAAAATCTACAAAGAACAGCTTCATGGGGTTGTGTACGATATGATGACGTAAGACTAAGCAACTAAATGCAAAGCCATGTTGATGGTACAATGCAGCATCTGCTGAATGAACCCTTTTAGGCTTATTATTTTCCAAGCGTTATTATTGAATCAATTTAGTACATTCTGATTGGTGCTCAAAGACATAGAAATGATTGAAAAATTAAAAAATAAAGATATGAGATGTCTTAAGTCATCCAAACTGTCCTCGAGAAAAAAAAGGTCTTCAGTTGTTAGGTGCTTTTATCAGAACATTTTGATAAATAGGAAGCGGAACCTATCTTAAACTCAATATGCAGACTCCAGTGGAAATCGGTGAATATGCACTGAATACCGAGACACTGAGTACACCAGTTATTCCTAATTTATTCGTTTACATTTACCGTTAATCGTTAAGCAACACACAAAATATTCGACTTTTGATAATTTTCTTTCAATTTAATACGGAAAAGTTGCCACTACTATGTATCTATTTTAATAATATCACGAAAAACATTAATCCCATCAGTGTACATATGTTAATCGTACTGATTTTAATCAAAGAAAAAAATACAAACAAGTTAACGCTCTCCACTACTACACCCAAAAATCAAGTAGATCATTTGACAGCACTTCACTGTGTTGGGTAGCATGCATATAACCAAGACAAAATGAAAGGGTTTGTTTGTTATTCTTCCATGAGACATATTGACAACAATGGAAACAACTCATGAATGATTGAACACGCACACTAGCGTTGATGTGTATACTATACAGTATGTGAGCAGATGCCGCCAAATTCAACAGAGATGAAAAGAAATATTATTAAATGTGGAATTTTATTTCTCGGTAAATATTGAAAAACTCTACAGCCGAAGTATGTTATTACTTATTTAATCAATGGAAAAATCCTTTTGGGCGATTTGTAGTACTTGCCACAAAATAGGTGATATTGAAGTACTGCCAAACTCATTTCATTCGAATAAGCAAGCAAATAAAATAGTTTAGCAACATCAAGCTGATTCCGTCGATTGTAAACACGGTTCAAAATAGGTGCAAGCGTATTTAAATTATTCTGAAAATTAATCTCATAGTTTTCTAGTATTTTATCATGTATTTGATGATTCTCGTGTGGCTAGTATAATAAGTAAAGTGTGATTTTTATAGTTTGTGCAATTATGCAACGAAAATATGTGAGGATATAGTGCAAGTAAAGAGAAAACTTGGAGTCCAGCCCGAAGTATATTCCCTAGTACGGTTAGATCAATACGACGAATTTGTAGTGCAAAGGTAAGAAATTGTGTTGAAAATCTGACTGCTCATTATTTTTCCAAAATTAAGTCTCCGAAACGTATTTTTTAGCTTTGAATTATATTCAAGACCTACATAATTTCATTTGCCAGGATTATATATTCCAGGTTACTGCGTCCATTTATTGGAGAAATTAAACATCTTTTTACGGGAAATTAGAAGAAGAATTAGTATCTTCCATTTAATTCCAACTACCTTTGCTTATCTTCGACAGATACGCGTATTTCGTCTACAATGTGCAGACTTCTTCAGTGTCTCGTACTAATAACTCGACTTAAAGAAAACCTGCGCCACCTGCCGTATATATATACAAATACAAAGCGTTCACCTATCATTATGTTGTTTATACCTATCTTATTATTATTTTGTTTATATCTATCCTGATTCAAAAACAAATGTACTTAATATCTACCTCACTTTTTTTTCATTCATACCTAACCTACTTATTGTTGTAGCAGCGGGTGCTCCGCTTCGTCGGGTTTGATGTCGTTTGGGTATTAAGTTGAAGAGCCATGTTTAACCGTTGCCTTGGTCTTTGTTTAGTAGATTTGTGTTCTGTTGTTTGTTTATTTCTAAGCTTTCTGCGACGTCTAATTTCAGGGTGTAGATGTAGTCCGTAATATTGTGATGTCATGCTTCGTTATGTCGTGATTTTCCGTGAAGATGTGTTCTGCGACTGTTGATTTGAAGTTATGTGAAATTCCTTTCTCGTTCTGTTTAACAGCCTTAGTCACCTCCGCTAGATGCTCCTTGAACCTTGTTGCCAAGGTTCTCTTTGTTTGACCTACATATATTTTGTTGCAGTGTTTACACTTGATTCTGTATACCCCTGCTCTGCCTAAGGTGTCTACTGAATCTTTGGTGGAGCCTAACATCGATGCTAATTGGTTGTGCCTACTGGAAAAACTAAGTCTAAACCAAATTCCCAAGTCGTGGTTTTAGCTTTTGTGTAATGTCTTTATCGAAGGGTTACACGTTTCAGGGGTTCAGGTGAGTCTGAGAGGGTTGTTAGTGATTTCCTATGAAGATGTTTTTCCTTTTGCTGATGATCGCTTGAATTGTCCTCTTTCGTACCCATTACCCATTTTACCTAAAAGCAGACAAAGGCAACAGAGTCGTCATCATGGATAAGGAGGACTACGACAAGCAGATGGCTTCTAAGATCAGTAATGGTCCTTATAGGCAGCTTCGGGTAGACCCCCTACCAAACATGGTGAAACACGTGGACAAAACACTAAAAGAGTGTAAAGCAGTATTAGGGGATGCAGCAGTCCGTCTTCGTGAACCAAACCCCATCCTCCCAGAATTAAAGGCCTCCCAAAAGCCCACAAACCCGGAAACGAAATGAGGGAGAATGTGGGATTAGGATATAAACAAAATAATAATAAGATAGGTATAAACAACATAATGATAGGTTAACGCTTTGTATTTGTATATACGGCAGGTGGCGAAGGTTTTCTTTAAGTCGAGTTATTAGTACGAGACACTGAAGAAGTCTGCACATTGTAGACGAAATACGCGTATCTGTCGAAGATAAGCAAAGGTAGTTGGAATTAAATGGAAGAATACTAATTCTTCTTCTAATTTCTAGTTACAGGTATTCCACTAAACAGCTCAAACCCTCTAGGATTCATCTTTTTACGTTTGAATTTGGATGACTGCAGAATGTGATGAATATATGTACTATGTAGAGCATAGGTTCCGTTTCCCTATATACACTCAGTAGCAAAAAAAAGCCGAGCAAAATTTTGCTCCCAAAATACGCGTTGTTCAACCTTCTGTAACTTTTGTCAATTATCAATATGATTGGCTGAAATTTTGACAACACTATAACTAATGTATACACCTTATGTGACCAAAATTTAATGTTGATGAAGTTCATAAATTTGAAGTTATCATAACATATGTGAAAAAGTCAATTTTGACTTACCAATTTCAAAAACCCGTATTTCTGTGAAAAATTTAGGTAGTAAAATTCTCCATGGCTTTAAAATAATACAGAAATTAATGTGGACAAAATTTAAACTGTTACCATCAAGTGGTTTGGACTACAGCTGGCGTCAAAGTTGACGCTCCAACATGAGTATTTCTCGCTTTCACCCGATATTTACCATGCTGAACTATCGGTGCAGAATCAAAGCTGAAGGTGAATTCATCTTGTTAATAAAGCACAAACCTGTATGATGGACAACGCCTTTTTATTGCGTGATAAAGCTACTGTTACGACTGTAGATCCTAACTTCTGAACTTCAAGGGCAGCTTTAGATGAACCTAGAACATCCCAAGATATCTTATTATATCTGTATACCTTCTAGAAGACTCACTCAAGTCAGTCAAACACATATTGTAACTTCGTTTAGATCCAGTAAAGCTACAGCTACTGCTAGTTTGAATTCCATGATAGTTTTGGAAACCTGAGGTTCTCGTAATGCCTGTTGGTCTTCCAAGATATTCAACGAATAAGTTTCAATACGCAGCATTGAAACTTTGAAAGCTTATGTTGCAACTGTAGGTCCTATGTTTTGATCTCAAGGATAGTTTGGATGAACTAGAACATGTCATATTTATAATGTTCTTTATAATGTTTGTTGACCTTTAAGAATTTTAATTGAATAAGTTTGAACATTTACTGTTATTTTGAATTGTCTGACAATTACTGTTACAACTGTTAATCTAAAGTTCTGAACGCCCGGACAGTTATGATGACCTACTCCATCCCAAGATTATCTACTTATCAATTTTTACATTCGAAAATATTCACTGATATGCTTGAATTCGTGACGTTACCTTCTATTGCCCAAAAAATTACTGTTACAACCGAAAGTTTTAAGTTCTAATCTCCAGAATAAATTGGATTACCTAGAGTTATAAAAAAATGACTATTGACATTCCAAAAATCCATTGAATATGTTTGAATACATATAGTCACCTTATAGAGCCCAAAAAACTACTGTTACAACTGCCCAAGCAATACACAATGGTCGATAATACTTTTATAAGACTAGATTTGGTTATAAAGAAGCTAACTCAATATCAAATCATGAAGATGTGATACTCAGGTAAAGATCTTATTTTCTGAAATCATAGATAGTTGGGCTTACCTAGAACATCCCAGTTTAACATATAACGTAACATTTGAAAATATTCACTGAACATGATTGAATATGTAGCATAACTTTGCATAGCCTGAAAACCTTTGTTACTACAGTAACGTTTGCATTAAAATAAATGACTTTTTCGAATGATTATAAAGAGCTAAGACAGATAATTGTTTTGATAAATTTCCCATGGAAGGTAATTATTTAAGCTTACTTGCAAAATGTCCTACGCCTTTGCGAACGGCCTTCCGGCAGTTAACCGCTGGGTGGGTTCGCCGACTTGGGTACCACATTGATATTCAGCCACTCTATCTCCTACAACGATCGCTCCGGGTAGTGGGCCGACGCCAGATCCAGCCAGAACACCGCTTTTTGCCCTTTTGGTATTTCTTGATGAACGACGCAACTTCTGGCAGGCATTTCGTACTGTAAATTTTCCCGTTCACGGCCAGTCCGGAACGAAAGAAGAGCGGCTTTGACATCCCCTTTTCACTGATTGTCAGCCACAGCAGCACCTTCTTAGGGAACTTGGTGTGTGAAATGAGCTTCACCTCGGAGCTTACTTCCTTCGTCAGGGAGGTAAAATACGAAGTGCCCTGCCAGTCGTTGCCATCCAATGAGAGATAGGCCTCGTCGTCCATCACCACCGCCACGTCGTGATTTGCCGGGAAACTCGAGTTGACCATCTTATTCAGCCGCTGCCGCTGCGTCATTGCCTGCAGCTCCGAAACCAGTGGACGTGATTTCCTCTTCCTGACATGTATGTTCATGTTTGCCAGGCACTTCTTCACTGTTTAGCCGGTTGAACCGACCTCCCGGCCAAGCGCACGCAGCGATGTAGCCACTTTTCCCTCGGTCTTCCTCTTCAGCATCTTGTCGCTCAGGGTCGTCGGCCGTCCGGAACCAGGCTTTTTTTCGATGCTTTGATTGTTGTCTAATAGTCCCAAGATACTGTAGATACCGGAACGGGCCTATCCGGCGTCCACAAAGTGCCGCACGATGTCCATTTTCGACGTGGCGGGGTGCCGTTTTTTGAACGCGCACACTTCTGAACGGATTTGCTTCACTGTTTTTGCCATCACGGTTAGAGTTCGATTGATAGAGCTGTCAAATTTTGTCTGCTGACTCATGGGTTACTATGATTGATGCTGCATGGGTAGTTTTGTTAGTGCGGGTGAAGGTAAACCCATGGCGATTTTTGTCCATGCAAACATTAAATCTTAACTTCTGAACTCAAGGATAGTTTTGATGACCTACAACATCTCAAAATAATCAAATGAAGACTGTTGATCTTCCAAAAAAATCCTTCAACATGTTTGAACTTATATCATGACCTGATGAAGCCCTAAAAGCTACTGTTACAACTGTAGATCCGAAGTTCTGAACTCAAGTACATTTTGTATAACCTATAACATATCAGAAAGATAAAAATATAGTTTACGTTTATCAACTTAAACTTCTGATATAACGATCTTCACGTGATCTATATTTCCCAGATAGAAAAATTGATGTAGAACAAATTTGCAAAATACATTGAACACTTTTATTCAGTCTTGGATTTTATACATCCATTATTCTTTTCGGGTCATGTATGACGTCTTAAGCCTGAATGGGGTTATATTCTTTTTAAGACAAGGCTAACCATTTATGAATTTTTATATGGTATGTGATCCAAAATCAACAATAATTTTTGTTGATATTGACGCGTAGAAATATTTTCAATAGATTTTTGTTACAGTTTCTAAGTTTTTTTTAGAAACGACTAAGAGATTAACGCTCAAAACCTGACCACTTTTTGTGCCGGTCGCAATGCGATTCTTAAATTGTACTCCAATATAGAAAACAAACACATAGTCCTACATCAAACAATGATACGGATAAAAACTTGTACCACTGGGTATATGTGGCCAACTTCTAGCGGATTCACTCACCAACTAAAAATTGCTCCTTATGGCATGTTTCCATTACAATTGCGTTATCCTCCGAAAGACTGTGAACCATATTTTAATTTCTTCTACTTCCACTCGACATCCTTTCAATGGCTTTCAACATGAACCCGTCAAATTTACATATTTTTTTATTCTCAGAGAATCTCAGTAAAAACGTATTAAAATGTCCATCAACGTGTTTTCCAAAGTGTAAAAGAACTTATCATTCCGCAGTAACGGATGAAGGGCATTTTTCTCTTGCCATCTCAATTCCAGGAGAGGATTTCCCTTTTGCCGAATTACATATACGTTGGTGTCTCTCGACGGTTGGCGGAACGAAGAAACCAACCATGGGAACGGAGGAGCGAAAATGGCCAAGAACTGATTTTGACATGACGATAATTGAAAACGATTTCAGCTGTTCAAAATTTCTGCCGTGCTTGGACAGCGCTTCTCCTGGTCTCGCGTAGGTAGGTCAGGTTGATCCGTCGTGCAGAATTTTGCACTCAACCGCACCAAGTAACAGACAACTGGACGCGGAAGAGTGTGAAAAATATGAAGATTATACACGCCGAAGATCGGATCAGACGGAGATGGCAGTCGTGAGCTGCCTCAAAGGATGAGATCGGTGAAAGAAAGCTGCGCTGGAAGGGTTGGTTTTTTCGGGATAGGGTGTTTCCATTCCGGGATTAGGAAATACTGCAGCAGTTGCTTACTCTACATCCACCCTGACTCTCTAGCCGGAGGTTTGCTGGCGGGCTGGTCAAAAGGACGCAACAACACATCAAGTGAGCAGAAAAGCGCACCAAAATTGCATTTCATCAGCTGTCAACACTTGTCGAGGGAATATTCTTCTGGTAACACAGAGAGCGTCATTTCACACCGTAGGAGATCCGTGACCGAATTGGGTAGGATTGGTGCGAAGCGAATGATTTCGTAGCTTTTGGGGTTACCGTGGTGATTACGAATGGCACCGCTGCATTAAGTTTGCATTTGGTTTATGATTGTTTCTGACAGTTTGTTTTCGAGTGATGCTCAACAACGAGCAGACAGACAATTTGTTCCATTTTGGATCAGCCTTTCAATTCCCTACATCCACTCCGGACAGAAAACTATTTGCAGAATGTGAATCACCAAACATCGTGCCAGTTAGTCATTATACTCGAATAAAAATAATTAATCAAACGTTTTCCTCTTGTTTCGTTGTAGATCAATTTATCAGTCGGGTTACCGAGCACGACTACGTTGTCAACCGGTAGGTACGAGAGTGAGTCTGACCTCAGTCGCATCTTCTTCCTTTCGCCGTGTTCCCCGATGGCCCCAGTGCAGTACAAGGATCGCCACTACTGTCAGAGCAATAACGTACGACAAAATGCAACCATCCATTTCTGCAAACAATTTGTCAGCGTTTGCAGAATCACGAAACTTCTGGCCTGTCCGCCCAATTTCATCCTCCCGTCCCTCCACAGAGCAGTCAATCTCGTTAGCACTCCCATAATGTACTTGAGGACTGGCTTACTCTGACTGCCACAAACCACCGAAACCCAACATAGTTTGCATCATCATCATCATCATCATCATCATCATCATCATCATTGTCCTCGTCGTTGTCGTCGTTGTCGTCGTTGTTGCCGTCATTGGTAAAGTGAATTGACTTTTTATATCGTAATACGGTACGGAGCTCCTCCCGCCTAGTCCACTCCAGACGGTGGAAAACGGAATGGATTTTCAACGGAGCAGTGCATCATTCTACAAACCCCAAACCCGTTGTCGTCGCCTTCGTCATCGTGGTCAGTCATTTAAGCTCAACATGATCGTTAGAAATGGAATCGTGGTTTACCGATCGCGGGAAGCAGGAGAAATTCACAAACCAATAGCGAAAGGGTGAAAAAATAAGAGAGGTACATTGGATCTTGAAAAAGCTTTAAGGGAGGCTAGAGTAATACGGGAGAGGAAGTTGTTTTTTTTTTCAATTCAGTACGATTTTGTGCAAATTCAAGATTGAAAATTGGGATATTTTTTCTACGTTTTCCCGAACTTGGCTGGTTCTATTCTATCTAGCGTCTCCACAGATATGGGACACCTTATGCTGAAATCTTTGTTGAATATGTACTAAATAATCACAGAACATACATAATGATAATGTGAAACCTCAATTGGCCTTGAATGAGTTAGAAATTTTGATCAATTAAGCATTTGAAGCAAGTTATTACATATATATCCAATAAAAAGTGGATTACCTTGAATGCCGTAGAAAATCATATTATGAGACACTATTAGAGGAGGTCAAATGATGGGACAATTTGCGTTATGGTATGGGACGGTCCTCAATAGATTGATTTCTGAACTTTTTCGTGAAATATATACTGCAACGTTAATACATAGATTTTCTCTTCAAAATCATTTATCACTACAGGGTGCGGCAGAAAATAATGCGAAAATGGTCAAACTTGAGTATTGGGTAAATTCGTGTAGCTAGTGACTAATTTCTGTCGAAAGTGTATTTGTTTATGTTAACTTTCAAGTGCTGCATCCAAACATTCTATTTGTTTTATTGCAAATCCGTCAAAATGTTCGCGAAAGAAGTGATCACCAGTTTGTTTCTCGCCCAGAAGAAGCCATCTTCATGCATGCATATTCCAAAGCCAGAGTGAAACGCCACTTGATTACGGACCGGGTCAAGGAACTACGAGTAACTCGTTCCAAGAGATTGCTTTCCTTGTTGAAGAAGGAAAAAATGATAATCCTGTTCTCCGACGAAAAGCTTTTCTGCATCGATGCTGTGGCCAACAGCCGCACAGACCGATTCATTTCACCGCAGAAAACAAAGGACGTTCTGAAAAAATTGAAATTCAAATTTAAAACCAAACATCCGGCTGGTGTCATGATGTTTGGCTTGGTGGCGTCCAACGGTTTGAAAATGCCGCCTAATTTCGTTGATGCTGGAGTTAAAATCAATACCGAAGTGTATATCGGTATTTTAAAGGACCAAGTGCTTCCCTGGGTGAAGGCCAACTTCTCCGAGAACCAAAACGTTGTCCTACAGCAAGATGGAGCGCCGTGTCACACGTCCAATCGAACCCAACAATGGTTGCACGATAACATGAAATTTTGGCCGAAGGATTTGTGCCCCCTAGCAGTCCAGATCTTAAACCGTTGGATTATTCGACTTGGACATATGTTGAAGCAAGAGCCTGCAAAACATCACACCCTAGTGTGAAAACCCTGAAGAAAACCATAACAAGCACATTGCAGTAAATGTCGGAGGACTACTTCCGAAACGCATACTCTAGCTTCTGGCGTTGGCTCGAGGATGTTATTATCAAAAATGGCGGACACATTGAATAAATTTGTATTAAAGAACTCTATAAAGATTACTGCACTCGAAAATGTTGATATTATTGCTTGATTTAAAGGGTGTCCACGATGAAATTGCCACACTATGAAATTGCTCTAACTTTTTAATCGTTGAGTAGAATTTAATGAAAATTTGGGTGGATTTAGTTCATAGTGCATTATTTACATCCTGCAAGTTTTAAAGTCCTGTGATCAAAACTCGCGGAAATGGAGTCGAAAGAACAGCTCGTGCGTGATAAAATCTTGCGCATTCATCACGAGCACAAGGATCTCTCGCATCGTTCCATCGCTAAAACGTTGGGAATCGCGAATTCCACGGTGTCGCGAGTGATTAAGCGGTTCAAAGAACGGTTGACCACCGATCGGAAGCCCAGAAGTGAAGGAAAAAGTATTCCGTACAACACCAAAAATCACAACCGCGTAGTTGGGGCCTTCAACCGAAATCCGAACACCTCTGTTCGGGATGTGGCTAAGAAGCTGCACCTAAGCCGAAGTTTTGTCCAGAAGGCCAAAACTAAGGCTGGGCTTCGAACGTTCAAGGTACAAAAGGCCCCTAATCGCGACGAGAAGCAGAACAAGTCCGCCAAAACCCGTGCCAGGAAGTTGTACCTCAACATGCTGACGAAAGTTGAATGCTACATCATGGACGACGAAACATATGTGAAGGCCGACTTCAAACAGATCCCCGGCAACCTGTTTTTCACGGCCAAGGATAAGTTCAGCGTTCCGGAGCATGTCCGCACTCAGAAGATGTCCAAATTTGCGAAGAAATTCCTGGTTTGGCAAGCCATCTGCACGTGCGGGAAGCGGAGTGCACCTTTCGTGACCCAGGACACGATGAACGGACAGGTGTACATAAATGAGTGCCTCCAGAAGCGGCTGCTTCCTCTCCTGAAGGCCCACAACGTCCCAACAATCTTCTGGCCGGATTTGGCCTCATGCCACTACTCCAAGGACGTGCTGAAGTGGTATGCGGACAATAAGGTCAATTTCGTGCCGAAAATGTTCAACCCTCCCAACACTCCAGAGCTCCGCCCCATCGAGAAGTACTGGGCGATTATGAAGCAGCACCTTCTTAAACGACCTAAGGTAGTGAAGACAGTCGAGGAACTGAAGAAAGTATGGGTTTACATGCAAAAAACGGTTGATTCACAGGTTGTGCAGAATCTTATGGCCGGGGTTAAGGCCAAGGTGCGGGCATTTGCGTATGGACTGTAAATAAAATACGAGTAAAATGGTAAAATGAAGTTTAATAGTTATTTCTCAATCCCTGAAAATTTGATGGCAATCAAATGAAAACTCGAATTTTGCGAATCAATTTTGTGTGTGGCAATTTCATCGTGGACACCTCTTTATTGTACACACTTAAAAATTATTCACGGGCTCGGTTAAACATTCAGCTGAATTCACTCGGCATTTTTGTATTTAACTGATCACTCGGCTACTAAAATCGAATGATGCTGAGTCTCAGCATCACTTAAAACTGAAATATCGGTTAACATAATTATTAAGCTGATTCTCGGCATCACTAGGAGCGGAGCACAAACGTTAACCAAAAATTCAACCGACCTCAGTTGCCTATCATGCCGAAATATCGGTTTAGCAGTGTGTAAGCCGAGGTTCGGCTTTTCTTTTATCTGTCATCCGCCATGCGCCATATTGTTTTCATTCGCAAATGGAGTAAGTCGTATGTTGTTTGTGGAGCGGTAAAAAATATATACATTTTTGGCACTACATCAATTATACTGGTAAAACCTTTTCAATAATTCTACGCCGATTCACCGGGTTCATGGCTGCTTCTCTCCATCCTCGGTTGCGCCCACGCTCTCCAAGTCTTGGTTTACATGATGCGTCCATCTAGCTCGCTGTACTCCACGCCTTCTTGTTTCAGCCAGCCAGCGGATTTGACGCCATCTATGCAGAGTTTTGCCTATAGGCTTGAAATATTTAATATTTCGATGAAAATCTTATCCAAAATTTCGAGTATTCACACACAATTTAATCCGAAATCTCGGTAACCCTCATTTTTGTTTGTTTTGAATTTTAACCGGTACATCAGTGTGCTCATGCCGAGATTTCCAGCTAACTCAATGGGTTTTCAGTTTGACCGCAAACCGAGATTATCGGTTAACATAATAAAGCCGAGATCGAAACCGAGAGGTCGGCTGTGCGGATCTCGGTTTCAGAAAGCCGAAACTCGGCATAAAATTCTAAGTGTGTAGTGCATTTGATTTGATTCTAATGCGCAGCTATTCCAAAATCGCATTTAATCTATTGATTCTTCCAGTATGTAGGTAAAAGCGGAATATCAGACAAAATGGACAGTTCCTGACGTTTTTACAAGACAATATTACCTCCATCGGATTTTCCAGACATTTTCCCAATAGTATAGCACAAATGGATGCAATATTATCAAAGCTAATATGATAAATGTGTGATTATTAGTTTTTCTTCGAAATCAGGGTAAAATCGGGCAAAATGAGCCACTTCGGGATCTGCCCAAGATAAAACCCATCACCATTCGATTCCTCGCATTTTTTTACATAGGATAAGCTGTTTTTACAGGGCACTTATCCAGCGGCCTTTAACGAGCTGTGATTTTGGGTCCCATTTTTTCCACTGTGCATCGGTGGGACGCCTCTGGATTTTGATTGTAAGTGCATACATTTTTTGTTTCGACGACGTGACTAGAACTACTCACGCTCATTCGGATTTACCCAAATTTGAGTAAAGCTAACCCAAAAGCATACAAATTGGAACTACTTAAAATTTGGTAACCGGGTCTATACCCTAATCTAAGTTAACCCACAATTTATTTGATTTTGGGTTAGTTCTACCCATTATTATAAAAAAGGTTTTAATGGACATTGGGTAAAATATCAAAACGAGAAAAACCTCTTGCCGCTATTGTTAAGCATTTCTTTTATTTTTTCATATAAATGCACTACTATACATTCATAATATTCATACATACATATATACTACAGCGAACAAGTTGAGTATATAGGGAGCTCAATCCCTGCACGGCACCTGCAGCGATATCAATGAAGGGTAGCTCTTCTTCAGCAGTTAGGGAACGTCCATTAATTACGTCACGAAAAATTACCTTTTTATAACCCCCCCTCATTGTCACTTTTGTATGGACCTTAAATTTTGTATGGATCGTCACGTTTTCTCAATCACCCCCCCCTACTGCGTGACGTAATTAATGAACCTTCCCTTAGGGTCTACTTAGGGAAGGTCCATTAATTATGTCACGTGGTAGGGGGGAGGTGGGGGTATGGGAAAATGTGACGATCTATACAAAAAAATGTGAAGGTCCACTCAAAAAACGTGACAAGATGGGGGGACGGGGGTGGGGGTTTATAAAAATACTATTTTTGCGTGGCGTAATTGATGGACGTTCCCTCATTAGTTTTCGGGAAGCGTTCGGAAGCTTCGATGCTGTTCCCTGTGATCACTGTTTTTACTGTAAAACTTGGAAAAAAAGTAAAAATATGTGTCCGTTGTACAGACAGTAGACATATACCAGATTTATGAATAACAGAGTGAGATTTACCCACTTTCATAAATTGCATTACCCACGGTTTGACAGTTCAGGCTGTTTTATGAAAATGGATAAAAATTACTCAATTGAGGGTTAATGTGAATGAGCGTGCTGTATGAATAACTATGAAACTTAGCAGGTGTAAACAATAAATTATGAATAAGATTTGCTCAAATTTTCAGTTTTTTATTTATAATATTTAAAAGTTACAGAAGGTTTTCGGTGTGCCTTTTTTATCGAATACACATTTTATTGCCATTCGATTTCCCAACTTAAATTTCTTATTACTTTAATTAGTTTTTCGTTTGAAATTTTCGAACAACTTTCCAGTGAGATAAGCTCATTTAGTAAGGTAGATTGGTAATTACTTATGATCCAAACTACTGGTTCGCCATCCTCGCCGTACCTGAAACTAGTTAACCACTGTCACAACACTCTAGGTTTAAATCGGTCCAAATCGGCTTTCAAACATTTACGAAACTCTATTACACTATGTGAATGATTCCTATAGTTTTACTGTAAATTAAAATCGGTTCAAATCTGAAATCGGTACTTAGGGAACGCCCATTAATTACGTCACGCAAAAATGACTTTTTTATTAACCACCCCCGCCTTTTCATGGTTTTCGTATGGACCTTGACATTTTTTTTTAATGGATCGTCACGTTTTCTCAACCCTCCCCCTACTGCGTGACTTAATTAATGGACCTTCCCTTATATTTAAATATTTCTCTAGAGAGTAGAGTGAATCCTGATCTAACAAACCATGACTTATTCAATAAAAACCACCCTCCTGTGGTATTTGTCGGGACGCAGCTGTAAACACGTACCAAAAAATCTAACCATCACAAAGTAGCAACCAAGCCAATAGTCTGAATTGAAGCATATTTTTCGAATAACTATAAGAAGGTACGGATTAATAATATTCTACTCAAATTCTTTTCAAAGACAGAAGATATTGAACCCCTTAGCTCAGTCGGTAAAGGCATAGCTATCCTCATGCTGGAGGTGGTTGGATTCGATTCCCGGTCTGATCTAGGAATTTTTCGTTAAGGCAGTAAACCCGCAATTGGCCAATTCTGGCAGCCGCAATGTTGTGGTTTTTCTGGGAATTGTTCATGCTTGAGCTCAGAGTTTCAACATCATCAGGGAGTAAACTGTTCTGATCGGGAGATCAGTCGAGCTTAAGCTGGAAGGACTCGATTGTAATTTGGAGCTTAGGGGTTTCCAATGTGCTGGAAGAGGAACTGCGCGATTTATAAAACTGCCTCCATGACATCGTAAGGCTGAGAGTTGATATGCTTTCAAAGAATGCAATGTTCGTTATCGCTTTGTACTTGCCGGGTAGGGCAAGCTGCTTTGACTTCTTTGACTGGCCCGAACACAGGGTTAGGAGGGCTGAAGAACTAAAATAGAAGCTTACATGTATATATCTTCAAACATTTTTGCTATCCTTGACATGTAAATAAAGAAGGAATATAGAATTTGCTTGCCTATAAAGTAATTCTGAAGTGTTATATTTTTTGTTTGTTGTTGCGTTGGTCCAAGATCCCGGTAAAGTGGCCGTAGGGATCTCCTGGTCAAAAGAATCTATCCGTTGGGGAAGGAAATGCCACCGTGTTAATCGGATCGGAGCTCCCTATTTCGCCTTCCCGAGAAGGAGGGGACGATCCGTCTGTTGGCTTTTCAATGTACCACTGGTATTTGCCACTCATGGTCGTATGGATCCGGATTACTTCCTGGACTGCAATGACGGTTGGATTCAACTCCTGTACCAGGATTTCGAGGTCACCAAGGTGGTTGTACAGTCGGTGTTCCATTGGAGGGCTAGATTCATACTGTTTGGTGAACTGGTTTTATTTCTCTGATGTTGTCCGGAGTTGGCCGGATTTGTAGCGGAAACGGACCCCAGTAGAGCTCTACCGACAGAAGCAAAGTAGTGATGAAGGAACCTCCAGAAAAAAACGGGGTTTGCAAAATAGGGCTAGTTACAAAAAGGAGAGGTAGAATATGTTGGCAGGTTGGCTTGGTCCGGAAGAGTCGATGTTCAATAGTGCTGAATTCGACCATGTCACACTAACGGTGGCACATGTTGATGGTTCTGTCGCCGACCGTCGAGGAGGTATAGTTGTTGATGGTGTCCGCCGTCGCGATAGGTAAGCTCCCGGAGAAAGAGAAAGAGGACCGTCCAACCCGCATCGTACGCTGATGAATAGTGTGTTCGGAAGCATTGGCGGTAGTCAGTTACAGTTGACTAGCCGGTTGGATTTACGCGCCTGATTTTCGGTGACCGCGGTTGATATAGTTGTGGCGTTTCTCATCGTCTTCTTGGTATTTTTACCTGTTGGTATTCCCACGGAATTCTCAGAGGAATGGGAAATCTGTGTTGGAGAGCATCGACGAGAGGGTTCCCGATGTCAACTATTCGAACAAGCTGTGAATGCACTGAAACCAATGTTGGAGGAGAATTGTCCAGTATTCTATCAACACGCTGGGGTACCAGTTGTCAAAGATATAATTGATAACTACAATGCCTTATCAAATAACTGGTAACTACAATGCTTATCACGATTAGATTCACATTGTTACATCTTCGTGGGTGCAGAAAATTATCAATGAAACAGGGTGAAGTAAGTGAAGTAAGCAGTGACATTACACTAAATTAAGTCCAGTCGAAAGTCCAGACCGGGAATCGAACCCCAGCCATCTCCAGCATGGGTGGTGTTCTCTGTAGCGCGCCTTTCCTGACTGAGCTAAGGGATGACCCTGATTAAGGTACCAGTTCATACGTTCACACTCCATAATAGGACGCAATTGTCGCATACTTGTGACCTCCTCTAATAAGTGTCCCATAATATGACATACTACAACATTTAAGATACTTCATTTTTATTAGATCAACATTGAATAATATGCATGAAACGTTTTATTGATCAAAATTACTAATTCAACATGATTTCTTAGAGGGTTTTGAACTTTCCAGAGGTTCTGAGGTTTTCCTAGAAATTCAAGATGCGAACTTCCAGATATTCAGGAAAACCAACGAGGGCACTACCCACATTTTTTCATAAAATAATGAACAAGCTTCCGTAAAGCTCAGGCTGATACGTCCAGATGTTCAGAAGAGAATTTCTCTGTAGTTTAGGAATGGACTTCTCAAAAGCTCCAGAAGAAACTTCCCGAAAGTTAATTTGAACTTCCCAGAAGTAACCTCTCTAAAAGAAAGTAACTTTCAAGAACACATTGGGAACATCCAAGTAGTTTAAGCACGAGTTTCTCAGAAATTCAGAAACAAACTTTGCTGAAGTTTAGGAGAAAACCTTCCAACAGTTTAGAAAAGGACTTCCAGAAGTTATGGAGGAATTATCGAACAAATTTAAGTGAATTTTTTATCGAATTTCTGAAGACTTTTAAAAAGTTTCGGTGGAAAATTCCAGAATGGGGCTTATCACAAGTTAAGGATTTCAGGACGAAACTTACCAGAGAGGGGCACAACCTATAAGTTCAAAAAAAATTGTTTTTTAAATTTGAGGAAAGAACTCTTCTGAAGTTCAGAAGAGGTCTCCAAAAGTTCCGAAGAAAACTTCCCGATGGGACCACACAGAAGGTTCGTGAAGGTTAAGAAATAGAACATTCCAGAATTTCAGGAGATGTGGCTTTCTTGAAACTCAGGAATTCCCATAAGTACTGGTAGATACTTCTCAGAAAAACAGGAAGAAAGTTTCCAGAAGTATATGAAGTGCTTCCCTCGTAAATCTCAGAGATTGCGGGAACAAACTGCACCAAGCTCAGGAAAAACATCCTTGCAGTTCTGTGGGAGAAATCAGAAAATAACTCTCCGAGAATTTCTTGGAAAACCTTGTTATATTTCTCGGAATTTGCTTCCTGGATTTTTCCTGCTGAACTGCAAGGATGTTTTTCCTGAGCTTCGGTGCAGTTTGTTCCTGAATTTCTGAGATTTACTAGGAAGTACTTCATATACTTCTGGAAACTTTCTTCCTGTTTTTCTGAGAAGTATCTACCAGTACTTATGGGAATTCCTGAGTTTCAAGAAAGCCACATTCTGAAATTCTGGAATGTTCTATTTCTTAACCTTCACGAACCTTCTGTGTGGTCCCATCGGGAAGTTTTCTTCGGAACTTTTGGAGACCTCTTCTGAACTTCAGAAGAGTTCTTTCCTCAAATTTAAAAAAACAATTTTTTTTGAACTTATAGGTTGTGCCCTCTCTGGTAAGTTTCGTCCTGAAATCCTTAACTTGTGATAAGCCCCATTCTGGAATTTTCCACCGAAACTTTTTAAAAGTCTTCAGAAATTCGATAAAAAATTCACTTAAATTTGTTCGATAATTCCTCCATAACTTCTGGGAAGTCCTTTTCTAAACTGTTGGAAGGTTTTCTCCTAAACTTCAGCAAAGTTTGTTTCTGAATTTCTGAGAAACTCGTGCTTAAACTACTTGGATGTTCCCAATGTGTTTCTTGAAAGTTATTTTCTTTTAGAGAGGTTACTTCTGGGAAGTTCCAAATTAACTTTCGGGAAGTTTCTTCTGGAGCTTTTGAGAAGTCCATTCCTAAACTACAGAGAAATTCTCTTCTGAACATCTAGGACGTATCAGCCTGAGCTTTGTGGAAGCTTGTTCATTATTTTATGAAAAAATGTGGGTAGTGCCCTCGTTGGTTTTTTCCTGAATATCTGGGAATATCCATCTTGAATTTCTAGGAAAAACCCCAGAGCCTCTGGAAAGTTCAAAACCTCTAAGAAATCATGTTGAATTAGTAATTTTGATCAATAAAACATTTCATGCATATTATTCAATGTTGATCTAATAAAAAATGAAGTATCTTAAATGTTGTAGTATATCATATTATGGGACACTATTAGAGGAGGTCACAAGTATGCGACAATTTGCGTCATATTATGGGAGTGCGTGAAGTATGAACTGGTACCTTAGTCGGGGTCATCCCTTAGCTCAGTCAGTAAAGGCGCAGCTACAAAGCAACACCATGCTGGAGATGGCTGGGTTCGATTCCCGGTCTGGACTTTCGACTGGACTTAATTTAGTGTAATGTCATGCTTACTTCACTTACTTCACCCTGTTTCATTGATAATTTTCTGCTTACTCCACGAAGATGTAACAATGTGAAAATCTGAAAGTGTACCAGTTTTGATAAGGCATTGTAGTTATCAATTATATCTTTGACAACTGGTACCCCAGCGTGTTGATAGAATACTGGACAATTCTCCTCCAACATTTGTTTCAGTGCATTCACAGCTTGTTCGAATAGTTGACATCGGGAACCCTCTCGTCGATGCTCTCCAACACAGATTTCCCATTCCTCTGAGAATTCCGTGGGAATACCAACAGGTAAAAATACCAAGAAGACGATGAGCCACAACTATATCAGCCGCGATCATCGAAAATCAGGTAAATCCACGGCTAGTCAACTGAACAGACTTCCGCCAATGCCTCCGAACACACATCTAATTCATCAACGTACGATTCGGGTTGGGTGGTTCTCTTTCTCTCTCTCCGGGAGCTTGTCCATCGCGACGGTGGACACCATCAACAACTATACCTCCTCGACGGTCGGTGACAGAACCATCAACATGTGCCACCGTTAGTGTGACATGGTCGAATTCAGCACTAATGAACATCGACTCTTCCGGACCAAGCCAACCTGCCAACATATGCTACCTCTCGCTTTTTGTAACTAGCCCTATTTTGCAAACCCCGTTTTTTCTGGGGTTCCTTCACCACTACTCTGCTTCTGTCGGTAGAGCTCTACTGGGGTCCGTTTCCGCTACAAATCCGGCCAACTCCGGACAACATCAGAGAAATAAAACCAGTTCACCAAACAGTATGAATCTAGCCCTCTAATGGAACACCGACTGTACAACCACCTTTGGTGACCTCGAAATCCTGGTACAGGAGTTGAATCCAACCGTCATTGCAGTACAGGAAGTAAGCCGGATCAATACGAATCGGATCAATTCGACCATGAGTGGCAAATACCAGTGGTACATTGAAAAGCCAACAGACGGATCGTCCCCTCCTTCTCGGGAAGGCGAAATAGGGAGCTCCGATCCGATTAACACGGTGGCATTTCCTTCCCCAACGGATAGATTCTTTTGACCAGGAGATCCCTACGGCCACTTTACCGGGATCTTGGACCAACGCAACAACAAACAACAAATACAACACATCAGAATTACTTTATAGGCAAGCAAATTTTATATTCCTTCTTTATTTACATGTCAAGGATAGCAAAAATGTTTGAAGATACATACATGTAAGCTTCTATTTTAGTTCTTCAGCCCTCCTAACCCTGTGTTTGGGCCAGTCAAAGAAGTCAAAGCAGCTTGCCCTACCCGGCAAGTACAAATCGATGACGAACATTGCATCCTTTGAAAGCATATCAACTCTCAGCCTTACGATGTCACGGAGGCAGTTTTATAAATCGCGCAGGTTCCTCTTCCAGCACATTGGAAACCCCTAAGCTCCAAATTACAATCGAGTCCTTCCAGCTTAAGCTCGACCGATCTCCCGATCAGAACAGTTTACTCCCTGATGATGTTGAAACTCTGAACTCAAGCATGAATAGTTCCCAAGCATCACAACATTGCGGCTGCCAGAATTGGCCAATTGTGGGTTTACTGCCTTAACGAAAAATTCCTAGACCAGACCGGGAATCGAACCCAACCACCTCCAGCATGAGGTTGCTTTGTAGCTATGCCTTTACCGACTGAGCTAAGGGGTTCAATATCTTCTGTCTTTGAAAAGAATTTGAGTAGAATATTATTAATCCGTACCTTCTTATAGTTATTCGAAAAATATGCTTCAATTCAGACTATTGGCTTGGTTGCTACTTTGTGATGGTTAGATTTTTTGGTACGTGTTTACAGCTGCGTCCCGACAAATACCACAGGAGGGTGTTTTTTTTTGAATAAGTCATGGTTTGTTAGATCACGATTCACTCTACTCTCTAGAGAAATATTTAAATATAAGGGAAGGTCCATTAATTAAGTCACGCAGTAGGGGGGAGGGGGTTGAGAAAACGTGACGATCCATTAAAAAAAAATGTCAAGGTCCATACGAAAACCATGAAAAGGCGGGGGGTGGTTAATAAAAAGTCATTTTTTGCGTGACGTAATTAATGGGCGTTCCCTAAGTACCGATTTCAGATTTGAACCGATTTTAATTTACAGTAAAACTATAGGAATCATTCACATAGTGTAATAGAGTTTCGTAAATGTTTGAAAGCCGATTTGGACCGATTTAAACCTAGAGTGTTGTGACAGTGGTTAACTAGTTTCAGGTACGGCGAGGATGGCGAACCAGTAGTTTGGATCATAAGTAATTACCAATCTACCTTACTAAATGAGCTTATCTCACTGGAAAGTTGTTCGAAAATTTCAAACGAAAAACTAATTAAAGTAATAAGAAATTTAAGTTGGGAAATCGAATGGCAATAAAATGTGTATTCGATAAAAATGGCACACCGAAAACCTTCTGTAACTTTTAAATATTATAAATAAAAAACTGAAAATTTGAGCAAATCTTATTCATAATTTATTGTTTACACCTGCTAAGTTTCATAGTTATTCATACAGCACGCTCATTCACATTAACCCTCAATTGAGTAATTTTTATCCATTTTCATAAAACAGGCTGAACTGTCAAACCGTGGGTAATGCAATTTATGAAAGTGGGTAAATCTCACTCTGTTATTCATAAATCTGGTATATGTCTACTGTCTGTACAACGGACACATATTTTTACTTTTTTTTCTAAGTTTTACAGTAAAAACAGTGTTCACAGGGAACAGCATCGAAGCTTCCGAACGCTTCCCGAAAACTAATGAGGGAACGTCCATCAATTACGTCGCGCAAAAATAGTCTTTTTATGAACCCCCCACCCCGGTCCCCCCATCTTGTCACGTTTTTTGTGTGGACCTTCACATTTTTTTGTATGGATCCCATACCCTCCCTCCCCCCTACCACGTGACATAATTAATGGACCTTCCCTAAGTAGACCCTAAGGGAAGGTTCATTAATTACGTCACGCAGTAGGGGGGGGGGGGTGATTTGAGAAAACGTGACGATCCATACAAAAAAAATTTAAGGTCCATACAAAAAAAGTGACAATGAGGGGGGGGGGGGGGGGGTTATAAAAAGGTAATTTTTGCGTGACGTAATTAATGGACGTTCCCTAACTGCTGAAGAAGAGCTACCCTTCATTGATATCGCTGCAGGTGCCGTGCAGGGATTGAGCTCCTATATACTCAACTTGTTCGCTGTAGTATATATGTATGTATGAATATTATGAATGTATAGTAGTGCATTTATATGAAAAGAATAAAAAAGAAATAGCTTAACAATAGCAGCCAAGGGTTTTTTCTCGTTTTGATATTTTACCCAATGTCCATTAAAACCTTATTTTATAATAATGAGTAGAACTAACCCAAAATCAAATAAATTGTGGGTTAACTTAGATTAGGGTATAGACCCGGTTACCAAATTTTAAGTAGTTCCAATTTGTATGCTTTTGGGTTAGCTTTACTCAAATTTGGGTAAATCCGAATGAGCGTGAGTAGTTCTAGTCACGTCGTCGAAAAAAAAATGTATGCACTTACAATCAAAATCCAGAGGCGTCCCACCGATGCACAGTGGAAAAAATGGGACCCAAAATCACAACTCATTAAAGGCCGCTGGATAAGTGCCCTGTAAAACAGCTTATCCTATGTAAAAAATGCGAGGAATCGAATGGTGATGGTTTTATCTTGGGCAGATCCCGGGAAGTGGCTCATTTTGCCCGATTTTACCCTGATTTCGGAAGAAAAACTAATAATCACACATTTATCATATTAGCTTTGATAATATTGCATCCATTTGTGCTATACTATTGGGAAAATGTCTGGAAAATCCGATGGAGGTAATATTGTCTTGTAAAAACGTCAGGAACTGTCCATTTTGTCTGATATTCCGCTTTTACCTACATACTGGAAGAATCAATAGATTAAATGCGATTTTTGGAATAGCTGCGCATTAGAATCAAATCAAATGCACTACACACTTAGAATTTTATGCCGAGTTTCGGCTTTCTGAAACCGAGATCCGCACAGCCGACCTCTCGGTTTCGATCTCGGCTTTATTATGTTAACCGATAATCTCGGTTTGGGTCAAACTGAAAACCCATTGAGTTAGCTGGAAATCTCGGCATGAGCACACTGATGTACCGGTTAAAATTCAAAACAAACAAAAATGAGGGTTACCGAGATTTCGGATAAATTGTGTGTGAATACTCGAAATTTTGGATAAGATTTTCATCGAAATATTAAATATTTCAAGCCTATAGGCAAAACTCTGCATAGATGGCGTCAAATCCGCTGGCTGGCTGAAACAAGAAGGCGTGGAGTACAGCGAGCTAGATGGACGCATCATGTAAACCAAGACTTGGAGAGCGTGGGCGCAACCGAGGATGGAGAGAAGCAGCCATGAACCCGGTGAATCGGCGTAGAATTATTGAAAAGGTTTTACCAGTATAATTGATGTAGTGCCAAAAAATGTATATATTTTTTACCGCTCCACAAACAACATACGACTTACTCCACTTGCGAATGAAAACAATATGGCGCATGGCGGATGACAGATAAAAAGAAAAGCCGAACCTCGGCTTACACCACTGCTAAACCGATATTTCGGCATGATAGGCAACTGAGGTCGGTTGAATTTTGGTTAACGTTTGTGCTCGGCTCCTAGTGATGCCGAGAATCAGCTTAATAATTATGTTAACCGATATTTCAGTTTAAAGTGATGCTGAGACTCAGCATCATTCGATTTTGTGCCGAGTTATCAGTTAAATACAAAAATGCCGAGTGAATTCAGCTAAATGTTTAACCGAGCCCGTGAACAATTTTTAAGTGTGTACAATAAAGAGGTGTCCACGATGAAATTGCCACACACAAAATTGATTCGCAAAATTCGAGTTTTCATTGATTGCCATCAAATTTTCAGGGATTGAGAAATAACTATTAAACTTCATTTTACCATTTTACTCGTATTTTATTTACAGTCCATACGCAAATGCCCGCACCTTGGCCTTAACCCCGGCCATAAGATTCTGCACAACCTGTGAATCAACCGTTTTTTGCATGTAAACCCATACTTTCTTCAGTTCCTCGACTGTCTTCACTACCTTAGGTCGTTTAAGAAGGTGCTGCTTCATAATCGCCCAGTACTTCTCGATGGGGCGGAGCTCCGGAGTGTTGGGAGGGTTGAACATTTTCGGCACGAAATTGACCTTATTGTCCGCATACCACTTCAGCACGTCCTTGGGGTAGTGGCATGAGGCCGGATCCGGCCAGAAGATTGTTGGGACGTTGTGGGCCTTCAGGAGAGGAAGCAGCCGCTTCTGGAGGCACTCATTCTCATACCTGTCCGTTCATCGTGTCCTGGGTCACGAAGGTGCACTCCGCTTCCCGCACGTGCAGATGGCTTGCCAAACCAGGAATTTCTTCGCAAATTTGGACATCTTCTGAGTGCGGACGTAGCTCCGGAACGCTGAACTTGTCGCTTGGCCCGTGAAAAACAGGTTGCCGGGATCTGTTTGAAGTCGGCCTTCACATATGTTTCGTCGTCCATGATGTAGCATTCAACTTTCGTCAGCATGTTGAGGTACAACTTCCTGGCACGGGTTTTGGCGGACTTGTTCTGCTTCTCGTCGCGATTAGGGGCCTTTTGTACCTTGAACGTTCGAAGCCCAGCCTTAGTTTTGGCCTTCTGGACAAAACTTCGGCTTAGGTGCAGCTTCTTAGCCACATCCCGAACAGAGGTGTTCGGATTTCGGTTGAAGGCCCCAACTACGCGGTTGTGATTTTGGTGTTGTACGGAATACTTTTTCCTTCACTTCTGGGCTTCGATCGGTGGTCAACCGTTCTTTGAACCGCTTAATCACTCGCGACACCCCGTTGGAATCGCGATTCCCAGCGTTTTAGCGATGGAACGATGCGAGAGATCCTTGTGCTCGTGATGAATGCGCAAGATTTTATCACGCACGAGCTGTTCTTTTCGACTCCATTTCCGCGAGTTTTGATCACAGGACTTCTAAAACTTGCAGGATGTAAATAATGCACTATGAACTAAATCCACCCAAATTTTCATTAAATTCTACCCAACGATTAAAAAGTTAGAGCAATTTCATAGTGTGTGAATTTCATCGTGGACACCCTTTAAATCAAGCAATAATATCAACATTTTCGAGTGCAGTAATCTTTATAGAGTTCTTTAATACAAATTTATTCAATGTGTCCGCCATTTTTAGATAATAACATCCTCGAGCCAACGCCAGAAGCTAGAGTATGCGTTTCGGAAGTAGTCCTCCGACATTTACTGCAATGTGCTTGTTATGGTTTTCTTCAGGGTTTTCACACTAGGTGTGATGTTTTGCAGGCTCTTGCTTCAACATATGTCCAAGTCGAATAATCCAACGGTTTAAGATCTGGACTGGCTAGGGAGCACAAATCCTTCGGCCAAAATTTCATGTTATCCCGTGCAACCATTGTTGGGTTCGATTGGACGTGTGACACGGCGCTCCATCTTGCTGTAGGACAACGTTTTGGTTCTCGGAGAAGTTGGCCTTCACCCAGGGAAGCACTTGGTCCTTTAAAATACCGATATACACTTCGGTATTGATTTTAACTCCAGCATCAACGAAATTAGGCGGCATTTTCAAACCGTTGGACGCCACCAAGCCAAACATCATCACACCAGCCGGATGTTTGGTTTTAAATTTGAATTTCAATTTTTTCAGAACGTCCTTTGTTTTCTGCGGTGAAATGAATCGGTCTGTGCGGCTGTTGGCCACAGCATCGATGCAGAAAAGCTTTTCGTCGGAGAACAGGATTATCATTTTTTCCTTCTTCAACAAGGAAAGCAATCTCTTGGAACGAGTTACTCGTAGTTCCTTGACCCGGTCCGTAATCAAGTGGCGTTTCACTCTGGCTTTGGAATATGCATGCATGAAGATGGCTTCTTCTGGGCGAGAAACAAACTGGTGATCACTTCTTTCGCGAACATTTTGACGGATTTGCAATAAAACAAATAGAATGTTTGGATGCAGCACTTGAAAGTTAACATAAACAAATACACTTTCGACAGAAATTAGTCACTAGCTACACGAATTTACCCAATACTCAAGTTTGACCATTTTCGCATTATTTTCTTGCCGCACCCTGTAGTGATAAATGATTTTGAAGAGAAAATCCATGTATTAACGTTGCAGTATATATTTCACGAAAAAGTTCAGAAATCAATCTATTGAGGACCGTCCCATACCATAACGCAAATTGTCCCATCATTTGACCTCCTCTAATAGTGTCTCATAATATGATTTTCTACGGCATTCAAGGTAATCCACTTTTTATTAGATATGTATGTAATAACTTGCTTCAAATGCTTAATTGATCAAAATTTCTAACTCATTCAAGGCCAATTGAGGTTTCACATTATCATTATGTATGTTCTGTGATTATTTAGTACATATTCAACAAAGATTTCAGCATAAGGTGTCCCATATCTGTGGAGACGCTAGATAGAATAGAACCAGCCAAGTTCGGGAAAACGTAGAAAAAATATCCCAATTTTCAATCTTGAATTTGCACAAAATCGTACTGAATTGAAAAAAAAACAACTTCCTCTCCCGTATTACTCTAGCCTCCCTTAAAGCTTTTTCAAGATCCAATGTACCTCTCTTATTTTTTCACCCTTTCGCTATTGGTTTGTGAATTTCTCCTGCTTCCCGCGATCGGTAAACCACGATTCCATTTCTAACGATCATGTTGAGCTTAAATGACTGACCACGATGACGAAGGCGACGACAACGGGTTTGGGGTTAGTAGAATGATGCACTGCTCCGTTGAAAATCCATTCCGTTTTCCACCGTCTGGAGTGGACTAGGCGGGAGGAGCTCCGTACCGTATTACGATATAAAAAGTCAATTCACTTTACCAATGACGGCAACGACGACGACAACGACGACGACAACGACGAGGACAATGATGATGATGATGATGATGATGATAAAGCAAACTATGTTGGGTTTCGGTGGTTTGTGGCAGTCAGAGTAAGCCAGTCCTCAAGTACATTATGGGAGTGCTAACGAGATTGACTGCTCTGTGGAGGGACGGGAGGATGAAATTGGGCGGACAGGCCAGAAGTTTCGTGATTCTGCAAACGCTGACAAATTGTTTGCAGAAATGGATGGTTGCATTTTGTCGTACGTTATTGCTCTGACAGTAGTGGCGATCCTTGTACTGCACTGGGGCCATCGGGGAACACGGCGAAAGGAAGAAGATTCAACTGAGGTCAGACTCACTCTCGTACCTACCGGTTGACAACGTAGTCGTGCTCGGTAACCCGACTGATAAATTGATCTACAACGAAACAAGAGGAAAACGTTTGATTAATTATTTTTATTCGAGTATAATGACTAACTGGCACGATGTTTGGTGATTCACATTCTGCAAATAGTTTTCTGTCCGGAGTGGATGTAGGGAATTGAAAGGCTGATCCAAAATGGAACAAATTGTCTGTCTGCTCGTTGTTGAGCATCACTCGAAAACAAACTGTCAGAAACAATCATAAACCAAATGCAAACTTAATGCAGCGGTGCCATTCGTAATCACCACGGTAACCCCAAAAGCTACGAAATCATTCGCTTCGCACCAATCCTACCCAATTTGGTCACGGATCTCCTACGGTGTGAAATGACGCTCTCTGTGTTACCAGAAGAATCTTCCCTCGACAAGTGGTTGACAGCTGATGAAATGCAATTTTGGTGCGCTTTTCAGCTCACTTGATGTGTTGTTGCGTCCTTTTGACCAGCCCGCCAGCAAACCTCCGGCTAGAGAGTCAGGGTGGATGTAGAGTAAGCAACTGCTGCAGTATTTCCTAATCCCGAATGGAAACACCCTATCCCGAAAAAAAACCAACCCTTCCAGCGCAGCTTCTTTCACCGATCTCATCCGCTTGAGGCAGCTCACGACTGCCATCTCCGTCTGATCCGATCTTCGGCGTGTATAATCTTCATATTTTTCACGCTCTTCCGCGTCCAGTTGTCTGTTGCTTGGTGCGGTTGAGTGCAAAATTCTGCACGACGGATCAACCCTGACCTACCTACGCGAGACCAGGAGAAGCGCTGTCCAAGCACGGCAAAATTTTTGAACAGCTGAAATCGTTTTCAATTATCGTCATGTCAAAATCAGTTCTTGGCCATTTTCGCTCCTCCGTTCCCATGGTTGGTTTCTTCGTTCCGCCAACCGTCGAGAGACACCAACGTACATGTAATTCGGCAAAAGGGGAATCCTCTCCTGGAATTGAGATGGCAAGAGAAAATGCCCTTCATCCGTTACTGCGGAATGATAAGTTCTTTTTACACTTTGGAAAACACGTTGATGGACATTTTAATACGTTTTTACTGAGATTCTCTGAGAATAAAAAATATGTAAATTTGACGGGTTCATGTTGAAAGCCATTGAAAGGATGTCGAGTGGAAGTAGAAGAAATTAAAATATGGTTCACAGTCTTTCGGAGGATAACGCAATTGTAATGGAAACATGCCATAAGGAGCAATTTTTAGTTGGTGAGTGAATCCGCTAGAAGTTGGCCACATATACCCAGTGGTACAAGTTTTTATCCGTATCATTGTTTGATGTAGGACTATGTGTTTGTTTTCTATATTGGAGTACAATTTAAGAATCGCATTGCGACCGGCACAAAAAGTGGTCAGGTTTTGAGCGTTAATCTCTTAGTCGTTTCTAAAAAAACTTAGAAACTGTAACAAAAATCTATTGAAAATATTTCTACGCGTCAATATCAACAAAAATTATTGTTGATTTTGGATCACAAACCATATAAAAATTCATAAATGGTTAGCCTTGTCTTAAAAAGTATATTACCCCATTCAGGCTTAAGACGTCATACATGACCCGAAAAGAATAATGGATGTATAAAAATCCAAGACTGAATAAAAGTGTTCAATGTATTTTGCAAATTTGTTCTACATCAATTTTTCTATCTGGGAAGTATAAAACACGTGAAGAGCGTTATTTCAGAAGTTTTAGTTGATAAACGTAAACTACATTTTTATCTTTCTGAGATGTTATAGGTTACACAAATTGTACTTGAGTTCAGAACTTCGGATCTACAGTTGTAACAGTAGCTTTTAGGGCTTCATCAGGTCATGATATAAGTTCAAACATGTTGAAGGATTTTTTGGAAGATCAACAGTCTTCATTTGATTATTTTGAGATGTTGTAGGTCATCAAAACTATCCTTGAGTTCAGAAGTTAAGATTTAATGTTTGCATGGACAAAAATCGCCATGGGTTTACCTTCACCCGCACTAACAAAACTACCCATGCAGCATCAATCATAGTAACCCATGAGTCAGCAGACAAAATTTGACAGCTCTATCAATCGAACTCTAACCGTGATGGCAAAAACAGTGAAGCAACTCCGTTCAGAAGTGTGTTCAAAGAACGGCACTCCGCCACGTCGAAAATGGACATCGTGCGGCACTTTGTGGACGCCGGATAGGCCCGTTCCGGTATCTACAGTATCTTGGGACTATTAGACAACAATCAAAGCATCGAAAAAAAGCCTGGTTCCGGACGGCCGACGACCCTGAGCGACAAGATGCTGAAGAGGAAGACCGAGGGAAAAGTGGCTACATCGCTGCGTGTGCTTGACCGGGAGGTCGGTTCAACCGGCTAAACAGTGAAGAAGTGCCTGGCAAACATGAACATACATGTCAGGAAGAGGAAATCACGTCCACTGGTTTCGGAGCTGCAGGCAATGACGCAGCGGCAGCGGCTGAATAAGATGGTCAACTCGAGTTTCCCGGCAAATCACGACGTGGCGGTGGTGATGGACGACGAGGCCTATCTCTCATTGGATGGCAACGACTGGCAGGGCACTTCGTATTTTACCTCCTGACGAAGGAAGTAAGCTCCGAGGTGAAGCTCATTTCACACACCAAGTTCCCCAAGAAGGTGCTGCTGTGGCTGACAATCAGTGAAAAGGGGATGTCAAAGCCGCTCTTCTTTCGTTCCGGACTGGCCGTGAACGGGAAAATTTACAGTACGAAATGCCTGCCAGAAGTTGCGTCGTTCATCAAGAAACACCAAAAGGGCAAAAAAGCGGTGTTCTGGCTGGATCTGGCGTCGGCCCACTACCCGGAGCGATCGTTGTAGGAGATAGAGTGGCTGAATATCAATGTGGTACCCAAGTCGGCGAACCCACCCAGCGGTTAACTGCCGGAAGGCCGTTCGCAAAGGCGTAGGACATTTTGCAAGTAAGCTTAAATAATTACCTTCCATGGGAAATTTATCAAAACAATTATCTGTCTTAGCTCTTTTTTATAATCATTCGAAAAAGTCATTTATTTTAATGCAAACGTTACTGTAGTAACAAAGGTTTTCAGGCTATGCAAAGTTATGCTACATATTCAATCATGTTCAGTGAATATTTTCAAATGTTACGTTATATGTTAAACTGGGATGTTCTAGGTAAGCCCAACTATCTATGATTTCAGAAAATAAGATCTTTACCCGAGTATCACATCTTCATGATTTGATATTGAGTTAGCTTCTTTATAACCAAATCTAGTCTTATAAAAGTATTATCGACCATTGTGTATTGCTTGGGCAGTTGTAACGGTAGTTTTTTGGGCTCTATAAGGTGACTATATGTATTCAAACATATTCAATGGATTTTTTGGAATGTCAATAGTCATTTTTTTATAACTCTAGGTAATCCAATTTATTCTGGAGATTAGAACTTAAAACTTTCGGTTGTAACAGTAATTTTTTGGGCAATAGAAGGTAACGTCACGAATTCAAGCATATCAGTGAATATTTTCGAATGTAAAAATTGATAAGTAGATAATCTTGGGATGGAGTAGGTCATCATAACTGTCCGGGCGTTCAGAACTTTAGATTAACAGTTGTAACAGTAATTGTCAGACAATTCAAAATAACAGTAAATTGTTCAAACTTATTCAATTAAAATTCTTAAAGGTCAACAAACATTATAAAGAACATTATAAATATGACATGTTCTAGTTCATCCAAACTATCCTTGAGATCAAAACATAGGACCTACAGTTGTAACATAAGCTTTCAAAGTTTCAATGTGTATTGAAACTTATTCATTGAATATCTTGGAAAATAACAGGCTTCAACAGTTCAAAACTTATAATTAACAGCAGTAGCTGTAACTTTCTGGACTAAACAAAGTTACAATATGTATTTGACTGACTTGAGTGAGTCTTCTAGAAGGTATACAGATATAATAAGATATCTTGGGATGTTCTAGGTCACTAAAGCTGCCCTGAAGTTCAGAAGTTAGGATCTACAGTCGTAACAGTAGCTTTATCACCAATAAAAGGCGTTGTCATCATACAGGTTTGTGCTTTATTAACAAGATGAATTCACCTTCAGCTTTGATTCTGCACCGATAGTTCAGCATGGTAAATATCGGGTGAAAGCGAGAAATACTCATGTTGGAGCGTCAACTTTGACGCCAGCTGTAGTCCAAACCACTTGATGGTAACAGTTTAAATTTTGTCCACATTAATTTCTGTATTATTTTAAGCCATGGAGATTTTCTACCTAAATTTTTCACAGAAATACGGGTTTTTGAAATTGGTAAGTCAAAATTGACTTTTTTCACATATGTTATGATAACTTCAAATTTATGAACTTCATCAACATTAAATTTTGGTCACATAAGGTGTATACATTAGTTATAGTGTTGTCAAAATTTCAGCCAATCATATTGATAATTGACAAAGTTACAGAAGGTTGAACAACGCGTATTTTGGGAGCAAAATTTTGCTCGGCTTTTTTTTGCTACTGAGTGTATATAGGGAAACGGAACCTATGCTCTACATAGTACATATATTCATCACATTCTGCAGTCATCCAAATTCAAACGTAAAAAGATGAATCCTAGAGGGTTTGAGCTGTTTAGTGGAATACCTGTAACTAGAAATTAGAAGAAGAATTAGTATCTTCCATTTAATTCCAACTACCTTTGCTTATCTTCGACAGATACGCGTATTTCGTCTACAATGTGCAGACTTCTTCAGTGTCTCGTACTAATAACTCGACTTAAAGAAAACCTTCGCCACCTGCCGTATATATACAAATACAAAGCGTTAACCTATCATTATGTTGTTTATACCTATCTTATTATTATTTTGTTTATATCCTAATCCCACATTCTCCCTCATTTCGTTTCCGGGTTTGTGGGCTTTTGGGAGGCCTTTAATTCTGGGGAGGATGGGGTTTGGTTCACGAAGACGGACTGCTGCATCCCCTAATACTGCTTTACACTCTTTTAGTGTTTTGTCCACGTGTTTCACCATGTTTGGTAGGGGGTCTACCCGAAGCTGCCTATAAGGACCATTACTGATCTTAGAAGCCATCTGCTTGTCGTAGTCCTCCTTATCCATGATGACGACTCTGTTGCCTTTGTCTGCTTTTAGGTAAATGGGTAATGGGTACGAAAAGAGGACAATTCAAGCGATCATCAACAAAAAGGAAAAACATCTTCATAGGAAATCACTAACAACCCTCTCAGACTCACCTGAACCCCTGAAACGTGTAACCCTTCGATAAAGACATTACACAAAAGCTAAAACCACGACTTAGGGAATTTGGTTTAGACTTAGTTTTTTCCAGTAGGCACAACCAATTAGCATCGATGTTAGGCTCCACCAAAGATTCAGTAGACACCTTAGGCAGAGCAGGGGTATACAGAATCAAGTGTAAACACTGCAACAAAATATATGTAGGTCAAACAAAGAGAACCTTGGCAACAAGGTTCAAGGAGCATCTAGCGGAGGTGACTAAGGCTGTTAAACAGAACGAGAAAGGAATTTCACATAACTTCAAATCAACAGTCGCAGAACACATCTTCACGGAAAATCACGACATAACGAAGAATGACGTCACAATATTACGGACTACATCTACACCCTGGAAATTAGACGTCGCAGAAAGCTTAGAAATAAACAAACAACAGAACACAAATCTACTAAACAAAGACCAAGGCAACGGTTACACATGGCCCTTCAACTTAATACCCAAACGACATCAAACCCGACGAAACGGAGCACCCGCTGCTACACAATAAGTAGGTTAGGTATGAATGAAAAAAAAAAGTGAGGTAGATATTAAGTACACTTGTTTTTGAATCAGGATAGATATAAACAAAATAATAATAAGATAGGTATAAACAACATAATGATAGGTAAACGCTTTGTATTTGTATATATATACGGCAGGTGGCGAAGGTTTTCTTTAAGTCGAGTTATTAGTACGAGACACTGAAGAAGTCTGCACATTGTAGACGAAATACGCGTATCTGTCGAAGATAAGCAAAGGTAGTTGGAATTAAATGGAAGATACTAATTCTTCTTCTAATTTCCCGTAAAAAGATGTTTAATTTCTCCAATAAATGGACGCAGTAACCTGGAATATATAATCCTGGCAAATGAAATTATGTAGGTCTTGAATATAATTCAAAGCTAAAAAATTCTGTTTCGGAGACTTAATTTTGGAAAAATAATGAGCAGTCAGATTTTCAACACAATTTCTTACCTTTGCACTACAAATTCGTCGTATTGATCTAACCGTACTAGGGAATATACTCGGGCCAGACTCCAAGTTTTCTCTTTACTTGCACTATATCCTCACATATTTTCGTTGCATAATTGCACAAACTATAAAAATCACACTTTACTTATTATACTAGCCACACGAGAATCATCAAATACATGATAAAATACTAGAAAACTATGAGATTAATTTTCAGAATAATTTAAATACGCTTGCACCTATTTTGAACCGTGTTTACAATCGACGGAATCGCTTGATGTTGCCAAACTATTTTATTTTACTTCTTATTCGAATGAAATGAGTTTGGCAGTACTTCAATATCACCTATTTTGTGGGAGTACTACAAATCGCCCAAAGTTTTTCCATTGATTAAATAAGTAATAACATACTTCAAATTGTAGGTTTTTTCAATATTTACCGAGAAATAAAATTCCACATTTAATAATATTTTTTCATCTCTGTTGAATTTGGCGGCACTGCTCACATACTGTATAGTATACACATCAACGCTAGTGTGCGTGTTCAATCATTCATAGTTGTTTCATTGTTGTCAATATTCTCATGGAAGATTAACAAACAAACCCTTTCATTTTGTCTTGGTTATATGCATGCTACCCAACACACGTGAAGTGCTGTCAAATGATCTACTTGATTTTTGGGTGTAGTAGTGGAGAGCGTTAACTTGTTTGTATTTTTTCTTGATTAAAATCAGTATGATTAACATATGTACACAGATGGGATTAATGTTTTTCGTAATATTATTAAAATAGATACATAGCAGTGGCAACTTTTCCGTATTAAATTGAAAGAAAATTATCAAAATCGAATATTTTGTGTGTTGCTTAACGATTAACGGTAAGTAAACGAATAAATTAGGAATAACTGGTGTACTCAGTGTTCGGTATTCAGTGCATATTCACCGATTTCCACTGGAGGTCTGCATATTGAGTTTAAGATAGGTTCCGCTTCCCTATTTATCAAAATGTTCTGATAAAAGCACCCTAACAACTGAAGACCTTTTTTTTCTCAAGGACAGTTTGGATGACTTAGGACATCTCATATCTTTATTTTTTAATTTTTTTCAATCATTTCTATGTCTTTGAGCACCAATCAGAATATACTGAATTGATTTAATAATAACGCTTGGAAAATAATAAGCCTAAAAGGGTTCATTCAACAGATATTGCATTGTACCATCAACATGGCTTACATTTAGTTGCTTAGTCTTACGTCATCATATCGTACAACCCCATGAAGCTGTTCTTTGTAGATTTTTTTTTAAGATGACCGCTTCAATATTTTGGAAACGTGCACAGAAAAAAATATATGAGCTTTAACAGATGGTTAATGTTTCCACTTGCTCAATTGCATACCAAAGCAACATTAATTGAAAGAAACTTGTGATTTTTTGCGTTATCCAATGTACATTTAAGGCATGCATTTATGGAATTTGACAGAAACTCATGGGATATTTCAAATAAATACATCGGCAAAAATCCAGATTTTTGTATGAAAGATTACATACAACATACATGATAACACTAATTACCTTGGCTATCAATTGAAGGACGGAAAATTGGATGCATCAGTTAAAATTCCTATGTTTTCTCTGAAGAGAAAACAAGGAATTTGTTTGTAATCTCTTATACATCCATCTTGATTTGAACAATACATGGCTTCAATTTAAAAAGTCAGCATTAAAGCACGTCCATTACGATGCATTTTGGCAGAACCATATTTTGTTTGGCCACCGTATTCTGTTTATCGGTTTGATTAGGCGCCTTCCTTACCTTGAAGACAACAAGTCCTGTCCGCTTCGTTGTCTGCTGCACAAATTAGACAAAAGAATTGATCAACTTGTTCACGTTCCTAATGGAATGATTCGGATTGCACTTGAAATAACCCCACACCTTCCTTGCATTCACGATCATCTTCGCTTTTCTTCCGCTGCCAGCTCGCCGCTAGGTCGTCTGGGTCTCTTTGAACGATTTACCATACAGAGCTTCACATTTTTTTAAAAGGTATAAATGTTTTCAAATACCTTTACCCGTCAAACGTGAGGCAAAACTAACAGACTTTAAGATACAATGTATTTCACACTTCAAAGCTGACTTTTGAACAGCTTTTCTGTTACTTTTGACTAACTTTGTATCCTGATGAAGTTATTACAACCGGTATTTGTTTGATATTTGTAACTCTCGGGTTTTTTTTATTAGGGCAAAACTAACATTGAAAAATTATCTCCGGTCTCGCTCTCTTGCATCCATAACAGCGTTATTATAAATCTTTTAAGGATCCTTACAGATCGAAACACAACAGTGCTAGCTAGCATACTCTACAAAAAGTAGAATGAAAAACGTAAAGCTGATTGGAATATGAATGAGAGAGCAAGTAATCAAAGAGAGTCTCTCAATGTTAGATTCGCCCTAATGAAAAAAAAAATCCCTAGAATTATACTATTCACCTCGATGATGTTGATGAACGTTTCGTTTTTTACTTTGATGATGTAATTAAAGTAGTATCCTTTTTGTGTTCTCTAAAAATATCCAGCCTCGTGCGCATAACCAGGCATAGGTGACTGTTTTGTATTTCATTTAACAAAAGTTTATGCTGTTTGAGGGATTCTTTGGACCAGTAGTGAGCCGTCTGGTAGAATTGAAGAAATGTTTTGAAAAAGCGGTTGGTGCCCAAACGTATTTCAACTTAGCGGGATGTTTAATTACTTTCAAAGTGTTGTCGGCCATTTTGGTCACTGCCCTTGTAGCACACAGGTTACGAACCGGTTGAATTTGCTTGATTATGACTCTATCAAGTGACAATAAAGTTGCTGGAACCATTCTTGACCGTTGCGTGCTGCTTGGGTGGCCTATGATAGAGACTATTTGAAGTTCAGATAAACGGCGTTTTCAAACATTTTACTTTTACGGTTTTGTTTCTGTTTGAAAATCCTATTACATTGTTATTTAATATTAAATTTATGGGGGACGCCCTTCCGCTAAACTGGCCGGCTTGTCGAGCCGGAAGGGCTCAGTAGGGATTCTTGGTCAAGACCCGGAGCTAAGAATCAGTACCAAGTAGTTTTTGCTCCTGAGGATCGTGTGCTTAGAGATCACATTGAGAATTTTACTATTCACATTAGGTTCGTAGTTGCAGCGCGCTTTGGATCATCCTTGCCTTTGATCCATCCTAATAACATGGAAGAACCGTACTGGAAATAGAGGCAATATCCCTTTTTTATCTTGTTTGTTGTTCAGATATGATAGTTTATTATTGCTGCATATAAATTGCTAACAAGCAATCGAAATTTGAGATGTACTATCATTTGCATGATGTTTCTAAGATCTCGGAGGTCATCAGGTGTTCTTAAATAGTTTAAAATTAATAATTTTTCTCATGGCAAATTTTTTGGTTCATAATAGATGCGCAAGTTTGTCTACAATTGCAACAAAACAGCAGTCGGCATACATGTAATTTTCAGTTCATATTATACTATCAGTTCATATACATATTATCATAATTAACATTGCTAATTCATTGCCATTACCATTCATCTTTATCATCATCGTTACAATTCTTATCATAACTTGTTTTCGTGATTTATATATTAACATTAATATGATTTTATAATTTTTACCTAATAGGCTATATAAACTTTAATTATGATGTCTTATATGTCCAATTATCATTTTGTTCCTTTTTTCTCTTCTTATGATTAAGAAGTATCTAGTGCTTTAAATACAATAAGCTGCAACGGAATCTGTGGTAGGGTTTTGCACTTATTACTAAATTTATTTTTCATTTCCAGTTTTCAAATGAACACTTCATCAAACCTAAGATCTGATTCATGCAGCGCTGTGTGCCATTTGGCTAGTGTTTGATTTTACAGTAAAAACTTTGCCATTACTTTATCTTAACTCACAATATCATTATATGTGGCAACACTGTTTTATTGATTTTACTTCATAGATGATAAACATTACTTATTGTTTATTAAGTCCAGTTGTCTTTAACTCCCTTTCAATTCAATCTTTCCTGTTTTCATAACTCAGGAGCAATAACTATTAGGCCAGAAAATATGTCATTAATTCAAGTATAAGCACAAGATTATGTTGCGATCAAGAGGACCGATTTAATGAGAAGCAATTTGGACATTAATAATCAAATTTACTATTACTGCGTGTAATTACCGATTTTCTTAACTTTTCAGACAACATGATTTCACTGGTTAAGCTGAACAAATTATCTCCATGATCTTTGAATGATAGTAATTTGGCTAAACCCATAAATGGAATAATGTAGCGTATGTGTCCAGAAAATAATAGTCACATAGAACATATAGAAAATATGTTCACATAGTATATAAAATACTTACTGTTCACATAGATAAAATAACATTGATTAACAATAAATACGTGCGCCCAATCCCTAGATAACTAAGTAAACATGTTGTTATTGCTAAAATTTTCAATGTCACTGTATAAGTTCCGGTTGTATGTTTTCCAAATGGCTCATCTTAACACAAACCAAAGTAACAAAATCTTCGTAGAGTGAATTGTTATGTTTTTATTATCAAATATTCAATGAATTATCTGTTAAAATCTGTTAAATGTTTCAAAGTACATTTATTTCAGTTTGTGTTGTGAAATTATGAGTCAGGTAAGGCAAATGCAGCGAGCAATGCCTGATATCACGAAATCAGAAAAAATACCGTAAGAATACTGCAATTAATAATAAATCTATCGAATGGGATAAAGTAGTATCCATAGAAAGACCCAATGTAGTGCTTAAAGACCGACATTACATCCAAATCCTTCAAACATTTATGACTAAATAAGATGAGTTGTGTAACTTTTCAAGATACATACCACCAAATGGCTTATTAAACTCGTCTGTGCAATATATCTATTCAAATATCACTTCCTGCTCAAGTACTTTATGAGTTATAATAAAAATGTCATCGTTCGTTGCAAATTAGTCTGAGTCAAGGGACACATACCCTACCTCAAATCAAGATTTTGGTGAATTGCTGCTATCGCTGAATACGAACAAAAGCGTGTTTAAGCACGGATCCACAGAATACTACACTTTATTATTCAACAACATTTCCAGCATTTCCAGCATTTCCAGGAACAATCGAATGAAGATCATGTACATATAATAGATACGAATGCATGTAGTAGGAGAAAGTGCTCTAATGTGGGTCAACCGTAAATGAGACTAACACCATTCGATTTTCCGCATGTCTTCTCATCAGACACGCTATTCTTCAGGATTCTTACCATGCGCTGTCTAAATTAACGGGATTTCGGATCCATTTTTTCCCGCTGTGCAATGTTTCCTCAATGTCTTGTCCCTTAAACAGTGCATGTGAAACAAATATCACATAAAACAATAAAAATGCTGAAAGTTTTTCCATCATTATCCAGAATTCTTTCCAGAATGGGCTATCAAGGTATACGAGTGAATGATTAAGGGACATCTTGCCAAATTATAAGAAGCTCACAGAATTCATCAAAACGAATGAAACAAATCTCTTCGCTCCTTTACCTGCCAGCGTCATGTAGGTATGTTTTAGAAGATATCTTTCATAGAACTTAAAACAAGGTAGCCAACTAAAGAATGTAGAAGTTTAACTGACGAGAGCTCCAAGCTGTCTATCATTATTTATACTATTCAATTACAGTACAAACGACAAACGCCGGAAGCAAGAGCTGCAATGAGAGTGGAAGTCGATTTTATTAAATTGTTTGTCCCTGTTATGAACGTAAGGAAATTTCAAACGATAACCTCCCATCATCGCCCTAATTACCAATCCATTACGTGTCTCATAAATCCGGTGACATCCCGTCACAACAGACATTAATTATAATCCCCTTCCCTATTATTTTCTCAACTATCATCATATTACAATACCACCACTAATTTTTTTCCCGCCACATTTCAAAAAACTTTCATTAAATGAGGCTTCCTACTCCTCCAAAGGAATCTCGAATCGGGAAACCGATTTTCCACCAAACTTTTCCGATTCCAAAGATATATAGTCCGCTCATCAAACACACATGCTCTCGTATGACACCGATGACTGCGATGATGGGATAAGCCGGAGGATAAGCGGTGGGAAACGAAATGAGGATTCTATAAATCTATCTTCCCCTTCACTCCACACATTTTCACCGAGCAAGGAAAGTTGATGGCACTTCTTTCGGATGCGGAACGATGGATGGAATGTGAAGAAAAAACGATACATTTTTTATCTCAATGATCGGAAACCTCACAGAATGCTCAGTGTATGCAAAAAAACCCGGGCATTCCGAAGAAAAACTTCCCACAACTGGCAGTGGATTACAAAATTATTATTTTATTTTTATTATCTTTTATGGCTAGCAGTCGTCGTGCTTGGAGAATCACTTTTCCCCGTTCCAAGAAATAAACAAATAAATCAAAACCGACCATGGATTGTCGTGTTATTTTCCGCTTTCTGGGCAACGGGCGCGATTTCGGGCGAAACGGGCGAAATCATTTCGTGCTGACAGTTGGGGCTGAGTCTTTGAGTGCATCAAAAGCAGGAACCAGCCAGCAAGCAGTGTCGTTGAGTTATTTATGGACCCCTTTCGGCATCGTCACCTCTGTGCTGCGGTCGTCGCTTTGATGGAAAAGTTTTAAAAGGGTTTACGAAGAACTCCGGCAGCTGAGTTTCCTCGGATGAGACACAGTTGTGAGTGATGGGAAACCACACATCATAATTACTGGAGTGGGATGTCATTTTCATAAATTCATTAAAAACAATTAAAAACCGCCATTTTTCACGGGAAAATCTGCGGTTGTGTGCAGGATCAGTGAGAGCATTAGAATAGGCCTCTTTTTATGGTTTCTGTGTAAAACACTGTCATGAAGTGTGGAGTTGTTTGTTATTAGATTTAGAAAATTATGGAAAAATAGAGCTTTGTAACAAAGGATTCTCCAATGAATTGGTTCTGGTTTGTGGAGATAACAACCAGCCACGACTATCTTGGACGATAGTAGATGATGGGCTTCGCCATGACAACTCTTCTCCACTGCCTACCGCAGCTGCTAGCCTGGCCGATGGTTCCGACTTTATAAACATGTCTCAAGCTAATCAAAATCGCAACTATCTGGATAGAGTGCTTGACCTGATGTACTTTCCTTCTGCGAATGTTATCAACGTATCAACAGCTGTTGTCCCTCTGCTAACAGTCAGATCCTAACCATCCTCCATAGGATATGTCCATGCCTATTCCTCGCATGTAAGCTTCTGTTCCTACACAATGTGAAGTAGACCATTTGAATCTACCACCAACTTGATTTTTGATTCTTAACTGAATTTCTGTTCAACATGGACTGAACAGAACTGCTCAATATAGCAGATGTTGACGATATAGCACAGAGCGCTTCTGTGACATCTTGTGCAGATGGCTCAATGAAAACCTCCTAGGATTCGGTCACCTGTTGAGCCACCATGGAGCAACACTGAACTGCGTAGGTTGAAACGTGAGCGAAATGCT
>JASCZW010009736.1:0-40591 GCA_034211315.2 Aedes japonicus
AATTCTACACCACTTACAATTTTTAAATTATTTGCATATGTACTATTCCGAACAATTTACCATAACGATATGCTCACTTCTTCACTGAGTATGAATTTAAAAATGTTTTTACAGTAGTTGATTCTTGTTCTCCATGCGAAAGTGTCGTGACATTTCACGTTCATGCGTCGTTTTGACCATCAAGTATGATGAAAAAAAATCTAAATTATACACCCAAGTAACCTAAAGTTCAGATTTTACTTGAAAAACCAACTCAGAAGTTTCGCATTTGATTAAAATTTTGTTTTGAGGAACTTCGATGCTGACTAACATGACACTTTGCGTACAGTCAGAGCATAATTCTCCATTAAGTACACAGATAAAAAGAAACACTGAATTTTCTACGTTGTCTAATGCACATAAAGGGAACGCTAGATTTAACAGAAAATAATAGGATATTTCATGTAAATTTAAGTAAGATAACGCCTAAATCTAGCCTCTTGTGTGAAAGATCGCAAATAATATCGTTGTTTACGCTCCTTTGGCTTGGAATTACACGAGGGGAAATTTTACGCGCTTGTTAAAATTGATTATTTTTTTCTGTGTACGTCTTATTTTTAATACTAACATGAAAGTTCAGGAAAAGTTTCTACCTGCTCTTCAATTATACTTCTAAGTTTACGAAAACTTACTGAAGAAATTGCATTGAAATTTGAAATTTTCAATCACAAGTTCAAGTTTATGTTCAAGTTCACATAAAGTCTTAAATAACAATAAAAACACAGTTTAAAAAACATCTTATTCTGCGTTATCAAATGCACATACATGAAATGCTATATAAATCTATGGGATATTTATGTGAATATAAGTCAGATATCGCCTAAATCAGATCTGTTGAATGAAATATCGCAAACAATTTTGATGTTCACACTTGCTCTAGCTTATTTTTGAAAGAGTGGAAATTTTTCGTGTCTGTATCTCATCCTTTGTATCTGTCCAATAAGAAATGACAGTCAGAAAAGGATTGATTACATTTTTAGTGTAATTCGGTAGCCACAGCAGTCTAGAATTGATTTTCCCATCTTAATCCATACGGTTGCGAGAATGAAATTTCTGCTACAAGCTTAACATAAATCCCGCTCTAAGCTTCCGTGTACGACTTGCATCCATTTGAAAACATTCTGCAATTGAACTTCCCCGGAGAAGGAAAAAGCTTTGGAGCTAATAAAGAAGTTGACCCGAGAAGTTACAACTATAAAACTACGGTCAACGCTTTCCTGCTTCGTCGGTGACCGTCCTCGTTGTTTGTATCTTAGCTGCATTCAGTCGTCCAGAAACCAGCATATCAGCTCAATTTAGCTACAAAACGGGATGGATTCGGTGGGACGGGGATCCAGTAAGTGAGAACGATGTAACTTATTCAAGCACTCGGAAAATGTGTCTCAAGCAATAATAAACTTTTGTTTTTCATCCGCAACGAAACATTAAATTTTATCCGTCATTCGCCTTGATTCCAAGAATCGTGATGGCGAGAAAGATTTGCGACGATCTCCACTGCCAGGATCCAACGTCGGACGACAAATGGCCACAGGAGGGGGATGAAAAGTTTATGAAAACTTTTATTGGAGCATTTACACATTTACAAGATTTATATGAAAATAAATACTTTGCACATTACACTCTGGATCTTCAGACGGCAGCTCATATTCTCTAGTCTTTTGTGTAAACTGTCTCCATACACATCGTAGGAGTTTTCGTCTTCCTAGCAGCTGGATTCCGGCAGAGATTTTGTTGTTGTTTTCATTGTGCATCGCTTGGTCTTTCGTCCGTAGAAGTCCTAGAACCGTAGGCTACAAGTGGAGTGGAACAAGAACATGGACCAAAAGTGGCTAAAAGCTGAAAACCGTAGCATATGTTGCTTGCCGGATGCGACACAGAGATGAAAACAAAGTTTAGTGCAGTTTTTCTTCATATCCAAGTGCTCGACGCAACAAACCCACATTGTGCACAATCAGTTGTAGTGGAAGTGGAAGTTGTTCACCCTCCATCGCCCCAACTTGGCTCGAGGAAGCAATCGCTCGTTGCTGTAAGAAAATTCTGTCAAGCGAAGAGTTGTATCCTTCGGTGCAGTTTTTGTGTATGCACAAGACATACACACAAATGGTGGACCTCTTCAGAAATAGCATATCAGCATCACTATCAGCAGCACAGCATACATACCACTTAGCTCAACGAACGAAACTTTTCTTTTAAAAAAGTTTGTTTGTGTCCTCGTCAACTTCAGCCACTGTGCCAAACCACTTGCCCTTTTGGGGAATAGGAAACGTATTTTCCGACTTTTCTGGTCGGCAGTTCCACAAGGTTGTTCTTGATGTTTTGGAGAATTTGCAAGAAATTGGAATGAGGTGCTGTTGAAATTTGGGTTCAAAGTGGTTTTGTTTTCTTCCTGACAATTGATTTTCTCAAATATTCATTTAAAAAAAATATTACCAGAGATATTCTCAGATGTTGCCGAAGTAAATTAAGAAAGTTAACAGTTTCACCAATACAACTTTAATTATTGTGATTAAGCACAACTGACTCCTCGTCCTATTTTCTCAAATGGATCATTAAAATAACAACAAGAAGGGACAGGGTTGTACGGACTGTTATCGTAAAACTACACACTTAGAAATCATGAATTTTACACGAGACGTAATTCGTGTTTGTAAAAAGTAGGGAAGATTTCGTGTAAAAGTATGTCTTCTGAACCTGACACAAACGCAATTCGACAAAGATGTGTTTGATTGAAATTATTGTCTCATCTATTTGAACTCATTTCTTATGTGATAAACGACGCTTGCATGTGTCGGTCTCAGGAGACAGATATTTACATGACATTTTGGTAGTATGTACTTTTCATATATGTGAACATGTTTCTCATTTCATGTTTCAATTTTCACCATAGAATAGTAAGATTCTATGGTGAAAATTGATCAAAATTTATTGTGAAAAATGGTTGAAAACTTAAAAAATTTGACTGTAAAAATATTTTACAAAACAAATCACTCCAATATATTATCATACAGTTTTTCCTTGCATTGGTTGTCGTGCAACAACTCAACATGCTTCAAGTATGTGTTGGTGTAGTTTTGCACTATGTTTATACAAATGCTTTTAGGTTATGTTCGATTGTTTTCATTCGGTGCTTATCTTTTACCAGCGATGAAAAAGTTTCATGGACTGCCCGAATTGTTAAAGTGGTCAGGGAACGGATTAGACGAAAATCACCACGCTCTGTACGTAAAATGGCCGCAGATCTGAATGTTTCGAGATCGTCAATGCACAATATACTGCAAAATGACCTCGGATTCTAAGTTTTCAAGAAACGCAAGGTTCACGGAGTTTCGGAACCTTCCAAGAAGAAAGGACTCGAAAGAGCAAGTCTGCTTTTGTCGCGGTATGGTGGGGAAGAATGTATCTTTTCCGACGAAAAGTTATTCGTCTTGCAACAATCCCACAGAGTCCAGAACGACAGATTGTGGCCTCTCTCTTCGAGAGATGTTCCAGAGAATGATAGGAATATTTCACGGTTCCAAAGTGCTGCGTCAGTGATGGTTTGTGGAGGAATTTGCAAGCGAGGCAAATTACCACTGGTTTCCATCGAAAAAGGCGTCAACGTGAATGTCGTATATTAAAAACGGAAGTTTTGGAGAAAGTTGTCAAGCCATATGTACAAGAGGTGTTTGGAGATGATCACTATGTGTTTCAGCAGGACGGAGGGCCATCGTATACTGCAAATCTCGTTCAGGGCTGGTGCCGAGAAAATTTAACCGACTTTTTGGACAAAATGAATGGTCTCCCAGTTCACCAGATCTAAATCCCTTGGATTATTTCGTATGGTCATACATGCTGGCGAAGGTAAATTACCACAGGGCGTCTAAAATGAACCAATTCAAAACCGTAATCAAACGAATTTGGGACGAAATGCCGATGGAAGTCTGGAGCTGGTCAAGAAGGTTAAAGGCGGTGTTAATCCAAAACATATGCTGTAGTTGATCAGTATTATATTGCAATATATGTAATGGGTCAAGTTATCAATAGAATCTGGATTATCGATTTGAAATAAATAAAGTTTTATTTTGTATGAGAATATGTTGTACACGGTGTACATTCGGAGCGCTGCAGTGCTAACGATCATAGTTATTCTTCCGATATTTAGACCGAACAACGTATCAATATTGTTATTGTAATTTTGGTTATAGTTACTTTATGCTATGTAGAATAACTATTATCTATAATTAGGATGACAAAAGGTCGTTTGACCCAAACTTCGAAGGATCGTCACTACGATAAAGTGCAGTGTTTCATCACTAGACGATCCAGGCAGACTTATGCAAAAATGAATTCTGCTAAAGCCGTTGAAGTTGATTTTTTTTCAGCTGATTAACCGGACTCTGACTTACCTGCTGAACGTTATTCTACATTGGTAATCGCACCAGATGCCTCAAAATGGAAAAGTTGTTTTCCGAAAGTGCGCCGTAAGATTACAAAAGTCACCTCAAAAAGATTGAAAAATATTCAGGCTTATGGGAAAGAAATTGTAAAACCGAAGGCTCCTATTGCACCAACTCTTGGATGCAGTAAAACCTTCCTGCCGTTACCGACGGAGCTTTACTACAGTGGAACTGCCGTAGTTTGGTTCCTAGTTCACAATTCCGATTATGCTATGGGCCTCATTGTATTTATATTCTAAGATTTTGTGCAGGGACTTTCCAGCCCAGCTCCATAGCTCCGATCCATAGAGTATGCACGTTACGATCATAGCCCGTGCAATCTTGGTCAATGTACAGCGTGAAACTTTAGAGAAGCGGCCGTTTAGGGCCTGAGAACGTTCAACTTAATGTTAACATTGCACTCCACTGCGTTGACATTGTGAATCATGTTGTGAATCGGTTTGTGATCGTTCGTCACTCCAAGAAGCTTCATTTAGGCTCTAACCTGAAGCTCGTCGATACAAACGTGAGGTAGCCTGGGCCTGTGAGTATGATCAAAGCAGACGTTCATGATGTTAGATTTCTCGGAGGAAATCTGACTGCTCTCGCATATTTATCAAATTCAACAAGCGTTATATCGTCACCGCACACAATAATGTATATATTTTTGGGGATGCGTTCAAACACTGAGTTCATCACAATGAGAAACAGTGTGACAGATATGAAAGACCCTTGCGGGATGCCATTCTCCAGAAACCTCGGTTCAGAGGTTGCGTCAGCGTTCAAAGCTCGAATCTTCCTATTATGTAGGTAAGCCAACATACGCCCTTGAAAGTTCCAATTCTTGAGGGCAGTCAAGATAGGATGGCTCCATGTCATATCATATACCTTGGAGCAATCGAGAGACACTACACCAACATTTAGATTCTCTGCTTCGACCTTGTCCAATAAATGATTGAGCTCGAAGAAGAACGTTTCCGAGCCGTAGTCGCATCGAAATGCATGATGCTGGGGTGGATTCGTTCATGCTTCTCCAGGTGACGGTTAAAAAAAAATAATCTTGTAGTTTATGGTATCACTACGCGGATCTTTATTGGTACTACGGTACCTCCCCTTAGCCAATGTCTTCACACGAAGGAACTCATCACTATGATTACTGTTTGACGACACCTTGGCAAATTGCTCAGCGATGAGCTCCAGTTGGCGCGTGCTACCAATGCGTGATCAATTTAGATAGCGGTTCTTTCCACCATTGAACTTTAGCTTCCTCCACAGTTCGCTGGAGCATGTGGATTCATATATATCCACGGTGAAAGCCGACCATGTAGCCCCCTTGGCCTCCTCGGTGACCCTTCCGACGTGGGTCATCAGGAGCCATTTTGCGTAGTGCTCGGAGACTTTTACGTCTGCTCTTAACGGCGATGTGAACTTCTGACCCCCACCAAGGTACAGATCTGTTACCGCTTCTACCTCTGGCCTTTGGGATTTGCCGATCGCAGCCACACTCAGAATCTCAATCCAATCAGTTGGGCTGAGCATAGCGTCATTTGGCATCTTGCGGGAGACTTCCTTGCCGAAAATGTCCCAGTACACCTCGTTCAAATTCCACATTAGCCTTGTCACAGTAGGCGGGAGGCCTACAACATGTGATAAGACGATAGGGAAGTGGATGTTACCATGTAAGTCATCTAATACTTGTCAGTTGAACTAGCAAGCCACATCCCAGGTGGGGATGGACAGGTCGGATTTGACTCCAGTGGAGAATCCGCGTCGGTTTGCCATTATTCAGTTCTGGACAGCCAACCTGTCCAGTAGTTGAAAGAGCCGCTTGCCACGAACGTCATCTTTGTGTGATCCCCACGAGGGTGGTGCGTATTCAAATCGTCCAGGATCACATAAAGGTGTGAGGTGGCAGTTGGCAGACGAGGTCTTCCAACTTGCCGATGACATTATGTTTCTTCTCGACACTACACCTCGGAGCCATAAATAAGCTCTGGCCTCCAAGTCGGTGTCAGTTGCACTACGCTATGCGGTATATCTTCTCTGGCAGCCAGTACACAACCGTGGATATAGGTATTCTTGTGAGGCTTGATATACCATTTGTACTTACCCCCGAGGTAGTCGGGAGCTAAGTCGACTACCTCAATAATGGTTTCTTGGAGGGCCTTGATGCAAGGGTTTAGCCTACTTGGATCTCGGATAGCTTTGATCTCAACCCGTGCGCGTTCCATTGCAGAACATCGTTCCGTGGCTCGACATCAGCCGGTTGCTTGGTGGCAGACATGATGTTATTTTATAACGGTAACAGCTTTTCCGAGGCTTCAGGTGCAGACCCTGGCGGGTATGCCTTTCTCCGACTTGGTTTTCCTCCTTGTAGCGACTGAACTCTTGGCAATCTGCTTCCTCTTACGGCGGGTAAGAGGAGCGCCACCATCAAACTCACTGGGTTTTTTTTTAATATAAGAGATATGTGATTAATGTATTGAATGAAAAAAGAGGTCATAAGGGGGTAGGTAGCTCATCAAATCTTCCGGTCCGCCTCTAAGCGTTATGCTATGGGGTACTAGGTCGTTATCCACCGATTATCTGTCGATCTGCCAAATTTGAAAGAGGTCTGCATTGAGTTATTTCAAAATATAATTTTCCACCCAATATATCACAAATCATTGCGATTGGTCGAGCGGAGAAAATGAAATAATTAGGTACAGGACCAAGTTTCCTTGGATTGGTGATAAAACGATGAACTGAGACATCAATTGAAACGCAAAGTTGGCAGAAGACACGAAATAATACTAAGAGACTCTAATTTTTCAAAATACTTAAATTGCCATTTTAAATGGATTAGCATAGATTTCTCATTAAGGAAGATTCAGATTACTTGACGCAGATATTAGTTCCAGTAGTGAAGTAGTTTGCAGAGTTTAGTTGTACAAGCTCAAAGTTTACGAAAAATAAGAATCTGTTTTGTGCATTGGCTGTGAACGGTTGTGTCGATGCTTTGTTTTGCACTATTTTGCTATCGGGTATAGCGCGTCGTCTATTGTTTCGGTGAGGTTATGGTTATGGAACGAGTGATTAAGTGATCACAGAAACAAACAACAAAGCTGAGCCGATGACAGGGATCATAATTAGTTGAAATTCATGATATACAAATAGCATTAATTTCAACTAATTATGATCCCTGTCATCGACTTGCCCCGATATCATATGTTGGAACGAGAAAACCATTTTACCATTTTGTAAATGGCTCCAACTATATCCTCACTGTTGGTATGAAACAATAAAAAATGGTCTTCAAGCGTGAACAAAAACAAAAAAAAATCATGTCAAAAACTACCATCACACTTTGTAAGTGGCTCAAATTGCATCCTTGCAACATCCACTTGGTTTAAATCTGTCTAAATCAGAAATCGGGACTAATATTTAAATGTTTAACTAGACGCCGCATGAATTCCGCTTATCGTATATCAAACGAACCCTTCTGCCAGCCCAAGCCTTTTTAAAAACATCCCAGTGATTTCTCATAGAAATGCAGAGACGTACTCGGCTTTCAATAAAACGAGTATCACGTGAACATATCCCTACCCGTTCCTTAATTGACCTTCTTTCGGGCGGGGCCACCGTCAACATTGCCTTAGTTTGGGATGACCAGTTTTTACACATTGAGGATGTATGTTAGGCTCAAGCATAATCTGTTAGTTCTCTGTGTAATAGCACATGATCAGGTAATCAGGAAATGATCGGGCGGTCAATCATGTTCATGCTCATGCTCATGCTCAGAATGAAAAGAAGAGGTCCTTAGGAGCCTTGAGGAACCCCGGCGTCACTTGAATTGCAATAGACTTTTTATTATTAAATTTTACAATTTGCTGGCAATCAGTTGAATACAGTTGAATCCAATTGAGCAGTCTCATCTCCATTCCCATTTTTTCAAGCTTGAAAATCAACATCGGAATGTCTAGTCTATCAAACGATTTGCTAAAGTCGGTGTTAAGAGCCATTATGTGACTGCATTTAATAAAATATGGAGGAGTTCCAGTATGATCGTGAAAGTTGAGAGGCCTCTGAAAAAGCCAATGCCACAATAATTTCGAACATCGGATTTTTTGCCAGATTTATAAATGGCCAAGTCAGGAGTTTTACGTTGCCATATCACGGTTGGCTGTTCCTGAACAGGTAAAGGAAAGGAAGGTTGTAGAATTGAAAAGTACTTGGCTTGGCATGACCGACTTCGGAAGCGCCTGCTGCCCTTCCAGCGGTCTAACGGACTCGAGACGCTATTTCGGCTGGATTTAGCATCGCGTGGAGTTAGCAATGCTGTCTTTGTACCAATAGATCCACCGATTGGAAAGTTCTGGACCATCATGAAGGCCAAACTTAGTAAAATACCTAAAGTATTCGAGGACGAGCTGGCTCTGTAAAAACAGTGGGTAAAAGTATCGAAAGAAGTCGGCCACACAATTGACCAAAACCTTATGAGTGGTGTCAGGGAAAAAGTGCGAGTGTTGATGCACCCCTCGATGTCAAACGCACCTTGTTAGTAGCAGCAACCTTGCCGGTAGGCGAATTGAGTCAGCTTTAAACGTCGTCTACGATTGACAGCGGCCAAAGCTTCTGTCAGATTGCATGCCTAGCAGTTTGATATTGATGGGTTTACAGTATTGAGAATTTGGTCGTTTTTTCTCTATTGGTGATTTTTTCTTAAAACTACGGCATTAAACGGTTATTCGGTTATACGCATAATTATATTGTTCTCTAGCCTATTATACTAGTACGGATTACACTTGGAATACACATGATTGTTCATTTAATTAGCCTATTGAGGAGGTAGACACAGGTACGATTGATTGAGGTGAGAAACTAATTTAATGATAAAAATATTAAATTATTACTCTGTGATGCATCTAACTTGAAACAGCAAGAAGTCGGAGCAGTAAAAACCGAAGCGAAGACGACAAAATAGTGAAGTGTACTAAAACGTAAGGAAATTTAAACCTTACCCAAAACTTGCCCTAAGCCTAAATTTATGTACACTGCTACACACAGGAATTTAAAACAGTCTACATCTGGCGATTAAATGACTTAGCCACGGATTCGGAACAGCATTCACGTTTTTTATTGTTAGCGTGTATGCGAGTAGCAGTGGGCATTCTGTCATGAAGGGAGACTACATAGATCAATGGTTAGAAGCCCATCGTATATCTCATTTCTTTCTAGCACAGTCTGTATTGATATGTGTCTTGAAATTCAGTCATTTTTGTAAGTTTGCTGGGTTACTAGAATTTGAAAATAAATATTTTATCACAATGCCTAATGCTTCTAAATTATTCCATTAGCACATATTTATGATTGTTTCCTTTCATGTGCAGAAGTCTCACCAATCACATCTAGAATTACTCTACAATCAAATCAAGTCAATCGATAGAACATCGCATCGGGAAAGCCCTTCTAAACTGCCCACAACTGCTGCAACAAGACCACTCTCGATAACTTTTCCGGGCACACAGCTTCCGCCAACGCAATTACCAGTTCACTGAGGCATGAATCCTGCACCCTCTCGGTCCTTCTCTTTGCGTGCGGTGACAATTTTCCGGTGGCCCATCCCACAGTTACACGACATCGAAAAGTTTCCTCAATGATGAGCCCCAAAGCCACTGCACTGACTGACTACTGACTGGTGTGTTTAAGTTTTCCTCGAACGAGTTTTTATCTTCCCACTCGTTCATTTGGTTTTGGGCTCTTGTCCTCTTGCTCACTGTCTACATATCTGCCTCCCCAATAGAGAAATCATGAACGCGCAGACTTGCAAACTGTTTCCCCCACAAAAACCGATGAACATTGCTACTCTTGGAAAGCGGGAATATGCCACCACAAGAGCAACTGAACATGGCCAGGGAAAGTGGCAAGTAAGGTGCGTTTCTTCCCCCTTGTTCGTTGGCAGCCTCCACATTTCATGGACCAGCAAAAGGAGTGTGCCATAAAAACACGAAGAAAACTCCAACAACTAACTGATGTATGAATGGAAAAACTTTTTCTCACTCCCCCGTCCTCGTCCATTTCATATTGCGGCAGTTCACTTTGGTAGATGGGTTTGTTCACAGCGTCGCTGCTGCAGCTCGCACGTTCACCCACTCTGTGACTCGGAAAGAAGTTGGCAAAAAGGACTCGGTAGAAATTAGGTTTGTAGTAAATTTTTGTTTCACAGCCCAGCTGCTAGTGCTGGTTTCTGTCGTTGCCGCAATTCTCGAAGCAGGTTCAGAGAAAAATCGATCGCTCAGATGATGTGGGCAGTTCTGTGGAAAACTCGTGTGTTGCGTAGCAGCAGTAGGTGCGTGAGTTTACCTTTGTTTACGGAGAGGCTTGAATGTAACACAGCGAGGTCACAAAGTTGCCACCACCGAATGCGGCATACCATACCCATAGCAACTATATGGAACGAGTTTGCGGTGATTATTTATAGTTGAAACTTCAGCAAGGCTCACACACTGGTGTGTAGCAGTTTATGAATCAATTTTACAGTTGATCAGCTTATTGATTGGTGGCCTCCAGGATGTTTATGGTGAAAGTTTAGATTGATAGGATACAGTTGGCCTGCTTTTCACTCTTTACGGCTCTGCTCAACGATCCATCGGAGTAATAAAAGTGTACGAGAACCGTACTGAAACAGAAAAAACATGTGAGTGTTTACTCAACTGAGTTTGAAGGACAGAGTTCTTTATCTATATGATTGGTTGATGCTTTTTAGATGAAATTATGTCTATGTGTGTGAGCATCCTTAAATGAAAGTATCCTATTTACACACAAGAGCTTAGTGAATTATATGGTTTAAGCATTTAATACTTCTAGAGTTCTGGAAGGGAGTGCAACCAGGGTTATGTAAAAATATCTTACAAATGGTAATATTTATAATAGATCTGGGAAGACAGTGTGAACTCCTACCCATCCCGAAATTGTTCCAGTGATTCTTGCAAATTGATATTTACTTACTTATGCTGATCCAACGTTCTATTAGGACCACCTGTGTTTGCCATAGAGCTGCGCCAGCTCGTGGTTCATCCTTCTCCTCCTCCATACACCGTTTTCACATATACCGCTAAATATGGTCCTTAGCACGCGTCGTTCAAAAACTCCAAGTGCTTGCAGGTCCGCTTCGCGCATTGTCCACGTCTCATGCCTGTAGAGAACTACCGGTCTTATCAGCGTTTCGTACATGATACACTTTGTACGGGATGAAATTTACCTGACCTCAAGGTCTTGTGGATTTCATAATACTCACGACTTCCGGTAATAATGCGTCTCCGAATTTTGTTACTGCAGTTGTTATCCAATGTAACCAATGATCCGAAGTACACGAATTCATCCACCACCTCGAACTCATCTCCATCGATTTTCACCGTTCTTCCTATGCGAGCTCTATCACGCTCGTTTAGTCCAGCCAACAGATACTTTTCTGCTTCACGTTTCAGCTAGGTGTACTTACGAGCTACCACCTGGAACGTTCTGCCGACAATGTCTACGTGGTCAGCGAAGCAGATGAACAGGCCGGATTTATTGAAAATTGTACTCCGCATGTAAAAATCCGCACGTTTCATAACACTTTCTAGCGCAATGTTGAACAGGAGTCAGGAAAGACCATCGCCTTGTCGAAATCCTTTCCGTGTTTAAAACGAATGCAATAACGTAACCGATTTTTCACGTAACACTGTACACCATCTATCGTAACCTTGATCATTCTGGTTAGTCTTCCGGGAAAAAGCGTTCTCGTCCAAAATCTTCATAGCTCTTCACAATCAATGGTATCGTGAAAAAGTGGTGTGTAGGAACTTGATATTCGCCACACATTTGGAGGATCTGCCACAACGTAGATTTTGTCAGTTGTCGACTGACCATTCATAAAACCGACATGATAGCTTCCCAGAAATCTGTTTGCTAGCGGTGATAGACGACGAAAGATAATCTGAGACAGCACTTTGTAAATCGCTCGATAGTTTTCACGTTCTTACTTATTTACCCCTTTTTGTATAATGCGCATACGGCTCCCTCTATCCACTACTGCGGTAGCTGTTATGGTTCCCAAATCCTAACTCGAGTCGATGCAGACAAGTCGCCACCTTATCCGGGCCCATTTTTATAAATTCCGCTCCGATACCATCCTTCCCAGCTGCCTTGTTAAGCTGTTTGATAGCATCCTTAACTTATTATGGCAGTTGGCACGTCACCCTCGTCCACCATACCGAAGAAGCCATTCTCCTTCAATCACTTCACGTTCATCCGTCAAGATGGCTCCATCTTTATTCCGACACATTGCGGCTCTTGGCACAAAGCCTTTACAGGTTGCGTTGAGCATCTTGTAGAATTTACGCGTATTTTGAGAACGATACAGCTGCTCCATTTCATTTGCAATCCAACTCCCTCAGGTGACGCTTCTTTTCCCGGAAGAGATCAGTTTGCTGTCTTTGCTCCTGTCTGTATCGCTCCACATTTTCAACAGATACACGAACATTTGACCTCGTCGTAAACCAAACGTTCCGACGATTTCTTTCCACAAACCTTATAGGGCCTTCCGCTGCGTTGTTGATGGCTGTTTTGACGATACTCCAGCAGTCCTCAAGAGAGGCTTCGATTAGCTCTGCCTCTTCCGGCAACGCTGCTTCAGGGCTTTGCGGGTAATAAGTTGCGTATTCGGGTAGCTTCAGTCGCTCCAGATTATACCATGGAAGGCGCCGGTATAGCATGTTGTTCACAACGGAAAGTTTGTTGCTCACTTAAATCATCACCAGATAGTGGTCCGAGTCGATGTTGGTGCCGCGATAGATCCTGACGTGGATAATATCCGAGAAGTGTCTTCTATCAATCAAAACGTGATCGATTCGTGATTCAGTATGTTGTGGTGATCTCCAGGTGTACCGATATTGGAGACTATGCTGGAAGTAGGTACTACGTATGGCCATGTTTTTGGAGACGGTGAAATCGATGAGTCTGAGGTTGTTTTCGTTCGTAAGCTGGTGGGCGCTGATCTTTCCTATAACCGGTCTGAATTCCTCCTCCTGGCCAACCTAAGCATTGAGAGCTCCGATGACGATGTTGACGTCGTCGTTTCGGCAGCTGTTGTATTTCCGTTCAATCTGCACGTAAAAAGCGCCTTTGTTGTCATCGTTACTTCCTAGGTGAAGACTGTGCACGTTGATTAGGCTGACATTGAAGAAATGGCCTTTGATTTTCAACTTGCATATTCTGTTGTCGATTGGCCACCAACCGATCAGGCGGTTTTGCATTTTGCCCAGCTCACGTGTATTGCCGCTGCTCTGGCAGATGGTATAACCATCCCTATGAGTATGTACTATTGATTCTTTCCAGCAAACCTCCAGCAGTGCTACAATGGCGAACATGCGGACCCTCAGTATGTCGGAAAGAATGCGGGTACTTCTCGAGATATTGAGTGACTTGCAGTTCTATGTTCCGAATTTCCAATCGTTACACCTTATTCATTGCCTGGGTCTATGCCGATTGTTCCGGTTCGTGTTTACATCGTGTGCTTCCATTACTATTATTTTTTACGGCTGGCTTGTAGGGTCTGCACCAACCCTCTGTCTCGTCGGAGGACCAACTTGCACAGCTCTGTATAGAGCCCCATGCTGGCTCGTGTCGCCCCTAACGGTGATGGGCCGCCCCTAACACAGAGAACAGACGCCGGTTTGAGCTGCTCCTGACATAGAGAACAGAAGCTCAGGCTGGTGAAATCCTAGGCTTTTCCTCATATAGCGAGGTGACTCGCTTTGACAGGGCCGCTTTCGGATGTTTGTGGGATTTTGAAAGAAACTTAAAAGAACCCAGCAACTGCTAAGCCTCTCCCACATCCTATGCAGCCCCCGCTGCCTGTCCGGGGATGCTTATGTAATTTGCATCAAACCTCCATATATGGAGGCTGTTCATGATCCGCAACCTATGACCCGCCGGGATAACCAGCTGATCGGCTTACCCGGTTGCGATTGGGAAACTAGAAGAGTTTAAAATTAAAGGGTGTCCACGATAAAATTGCCACACACAAAATTGGTTCGCAAAATTCGAGTTTTCATCCGATTGCCATCAAATTTTCAGGGATTGAGAAATCACTATTAAACTTCATTTTACCATTTTACTCGTATTTTATTTACAGTCCATACGCAAATGCCCGCACCTTGGCCTTAACCCCGGCTATAAGATTCTGCACAACCTGTGAATCAACCGTTTTTGCATGTAAACCCATACTTTCTTCAGTTCCTCGACTGTCTTCACTACCTTAGGTCGTTTAAGAAGGTGCTGCTTTATAATCGCCCAGTACTTCTCGATGAGGCGGAGCTCCGGAGTGTTGGGAGGGTTGAACATTTTCGGCACGAAATTGACCTTATTGTCCGCATACACCCAAAAGTTAAAAAGGTGGCAAAACAAGAAATTGCAGTTTTTGCAATCGTATCTTGAGAAATTCGCATGATTAAGAAGAGTCAATTTTGCCCTTCATGAACCAACGTATGATGTAACCCATCATGTATAAACGAAGCAATGCAAGTGTGTGCAAGCGGCTGGCAGCACACAGCTTCCTCGAAATTAATTTATCGCTGTGTGCTTAGTGCCTCGACAGTCGAAGCAACCGTTGGTCTTTATTCAACCATCAACACGTTTTAATATGGGTGAGACAATATCACACAATGCCGACAACACTGGCATTGAGCCATGTCAAGTGTTCTATTTTTATTTTCACTCGTCATCACACTCCCCTTCTCTTGAAGTTTGCCCTTCGTTTGAAATAAACGAAGCCATACAAGTATGTGTGAGAGACATTTGCTACATTGCTGTATCGCCGAGTGCCTCGACAATCGAAGCTACTCTTGGGATCATACATCAATCATTTCATCTTGTTGAAGTGGCTGAACGGCTATAATCTAGAGCCACTACGCAGGCTTCCTCGGTTCGAAACACGGTTGCGCATCGTGTAAGTTTTTTTTTTGTCAGCCATTGAGTTTCCGGACTAAACTACTCAATACTAATACACTACACTCCTCTCACACATTGAATTTTTCAAAGCAAATTGATGTGTTGCTTTTTTGCCCTCGACCTATGTTGCATTTTTTTCCAAGTAACGATCCATTACGAGAAAAGAAACAAAATCATGCGAAATTGCATTACAATCTTGCTTTTTTATTTTGAGTGTACCACTTCAGCACGTCCTTGGAGTAGTGGCATGAGGCCAAATCCGGCCAGAAGATTGTTGGGACGTTGTGGGCCTTCAGGGGAAGGTAAGCAGCCGCTTCTAGAGGGCACTCTTTTATGTACACCTGTCCGTTCATCGTGTCCTGGGTCACGAAAGGTGCACTCCGCTTCCCGCACGTGCAGATGGCTTGCCAAACCAGGAATTTCTTCGCAAATTTGGACATCTTCTGAGTGCGGACATGCTCCGAAACGCTGAACTTATCCTTGGCCGTGAAAAACAGGTTGCCGGGGATCTGTTTGAAGTCGGCCTTCACATATGTTTCGTCGTCCATGATGCAGCATTCAATTTTCGTCAGCATGTTGAGGTACAACTTCCTGGCACGGGCTTTGGCGGACTTGTTCTGTTTCTCGTCGCGATTAGGGGCCTTTTGTACCTTGAACGTTCGAAGCCCAGCCTTAGTTTTGGCCTTCTGGACAAAACTTCGGCTTAGGTGCAAGCTTCTTAACCACATCCCGAACGGAGGCGTTCGGATTTCGGTTGAAGGCCCCAACTACGCGGTTGTGATTTTTGGTGTTGTACGGAATAATTTTTCCTCCACTTCTGGGCTTCCAATCGGTGGTCAACCGTTCCTCGAACCGCTTAATCACTCGCGATACCGTGGAATTCCGCGATTCCCAACGTTTTAGCGATGGAACGATGCAAAGAGATCCTTGTTCTCGTGATGAATACGCAAGATTTTATCACGCACGAGCTGTTCTTTCGACTCCATTTCCGTCGAGGTTTTGATCACAGGACTTTAAAACTTGCAGGATATAAATAATGCACTATGAACTAAATCCACCTAAATTTTCATTAAATTCTACCCAACGGTTAAAAAGTTAGAGCAATTTCATAGTGTGGCAATTTCATCGTGGACACCCTTTAACACTTGATTTGATCACATTTTAAAAATAAAAAATAAAACATTGAAACACTTTTTTCAAATTACCGCTAGTAAACCCGAGCAAATTCCTTTAAATTCTAGGCTTCTAGTGAATGAAGTGTTCATTTTTAATTCTCCTAGTTTCCCAATCGCAATCGTTCCACTGATACGCTCAAAAAGTTTTTTTAAATCAGACTACAACCATATTAGGCAGAAAAAATGATTTAAAGGGAAAATGCTTGTTGCATTTCAAGCTAAATCGCTAGTTTTATCTTGGTGTTCCAGTGGCACTCTAACAGTTAGAAATCAGAGCTTTTGATGTAATCACCAATTCATAGTTTGCGTATTGTGTCACAATGACACTCTATGGTCTCGGGAGCCGAAAAAAAATCCAACACGAACATTCCCTCGACTGGACCGGGAATCAAACCCATCGCCTCCTGTTGAGTAGTACCTTGTCTTTAACTATCTGAAGCCCCCATAATTCAAAGATTACATGATCTATAAACATACATTTTGAACTATTTAAATTCCCCAGACATAATTGTTTTCATTTTATGATCATACAAGCGTTGAAAGGGCATTCTCTCAAAGAGATTTGGTATAGAAAAAAGAAAATTTGAACAGGTAAAGCGAGAACAGATAATCTTTGGTTGCATTGGAGGCACCAAAAATGTACAAAATCTGGTAGTAACTCTACTTCAAGCAAAGCATGGTCATTTTATAGTAAACATCACACAGATAAAAGAAACGTTGAATTTTCTGCGTTATCTAATGCACATAAAGAGAATGCTAGATTTGGCAGAAACAAATGGGATATTTTATATAAATTCAAGCCAGATAACGCTTTAATCTAGCATGTTGTATAAAGGTGCACTCATTGTTGTATGGCCGGATGAAACATTGCAAACAATTTAGTTGTTAACGCTTCTTTTGGCATGGAATTAAACGAGGGAAAATTTTACGCGGTTGTTAAAATTTATTATTTTTTTCTGTGCAGTTTTGGCGAAATAAAGTCAGATGTTCCGGGTGATCGTAACTAGCTCTGCTACAACCAGCATTTTTATAGGTGGCTTCAATGTTTAAGTTAGAGCTAAGAACTTGAAGATGCGACAATTGATACCAACGATAGATTGAAAAATTGAGGTCAAACCATTTTTTTAGGGAAGGATTCTAGTGGTCAGATTGCTGTTTCTGTTAACATATTTAAACTGATCAATCTGTTTAAGTTTCTTGTTTAATAAAAACCCGAATGACAGGCGGGCTTCAAATGGTGAGTTGACAACTTCGAAGGAGAGACACTTCACAAATTCCTACCTTACAAAAGACTGACAGCTGAAACATGGAGATGCTGGTTGGCGTAGCCTTGGCAATGTTATCAGTTTGAAAATAGTGAAGTGATATCATTTTGAAAATAGCGAATTATATTCAATTATTGTTTTTCGTGGTAGGTATGGTGGGATAAGCCATTTATTTCAGAAATTATCAAAGTGGGCTTGATAACTTTGATCTTTGAGCAGTATAAAAACATGTTCTTACAACATGTCTTATAAAATAATATCTCTTATCGAAATTTCATGTTCAATATTTGGAATGATCTATTCTGTTTGCAGCTTTTGCAGGACTAGTAGGCTATTAATACATATCTAATTTTTTATTCCAGTTACAAGCCAGTGGATGTCAGATAAATTTTGAACACATGCATGATATGTTCTCGTATTGACTTACTGTAGCAGCTGTTTACATGGTCAAATAATTGAATTTGTGTAATGTGTCATTTGTAGTTCCATGTACAAGTTTGATTTTCGTATAAGTAGTATGTTTGTCTATTATGATATCCTAATATTTTTTTGAGCAAAATATACTAAATATTAAACATTAAACTAAACATTGAACGGGGAAAGGAAGGGGCCATCAGGGCATCCAAGTGAAACGATTTAGATATGGAGCATGGAACTGCTTCCTCCCTAATGTTAACGACGCAAAACGACTGTGAGCTGTTCGACCCCATCTATTGGGTTTATTCTATTATTCGAGGGCTCGATTTTAGTGCTGTAAACTTGCTTATGGAAAGAGATTCTCTTCCCTACATCTGCGGGTTTGGCGGCAGTGTCCCTGTTTACGATTAGAAAACCTATTTTTTTATAAAGTATGGCCCAGTTAGAATTGAAACATAGACTATTGCGCATATTTCGGATTAAATTATCAAAATTCTGTTTTAACTAAAATTCTCGATTTTAGAGGGAAAATACAACAACAAAAATAATCATCTCGATTTCGAAGATATTTGCGGACTTTTTCCGGAATACGTTTCATTAACCGGCGCAAATTATTCTCATCCATCGTTTTGGAAATCTTATTTCATTTGGTTTGCCAATTTATTGATGCTTTTGACGACACTACCATTCACCTTCAGCTTCCTCTTCATAAAAGCCCAAAATCTTTCTATCGGTCCGAGCAGGGGGCAGTATGGTGGGTTGCGTTCTTTCGGTATAAACTAAATTCCGTTCGTTTCATTCCACTGATGCAAGATTTGGCGAAAACATGACAGGTTCATTGTAGGATCTGATGAATGGCCATATTCGCTTTTGGAGACATTTCGTTCTCTACAGATCTGAATTAAATGTCTTATCAGTGATGAAAGCCTTGGTCTTCCTACCGCCGCTATAGATGCCTTGCCAAATCATGTATTTAAGTGCAAATTACCGGCATACACAAACTTGAATTTGGCAAGAGCATCTCCCCGAGTTGTAGCCAAACTTTTTTTGTTCCGGTAGCTGTTTGAAATCGGCCATTTCATAGGTTTCACTATCTATAAGGAGACAGTCATTGAATTTTATCAACACCTGATCATACAGTTCAGATACAGCTGGCACGGATTCTGGCCACATTGTTCTGCTTTTGATCCCTTTTGGGTAGTCTACAGGCACGGTATGACTCCCGGAGACGAATCCGTTGCCCGTTAAAGCGTGTGGCACGTAACTTTTTGACCAAATCGCGGTCTGAGATGTTGGGGTTCACCTTAATGTTCTTGATGACTTTGTTCCGCAGTTGACGGTTAACAGTACCCGCTCGGCGCTTGCTCTGAGGCTTGCGATCCGTCGATAAAATTTCTCTGTACTTTTTCAAAACACGCCACACGGTATTTCTGGGGGAAAACCCAACACTTTAGCAAGTTTTGGCCCAGTCCACCAAGGGTTTTCCAAATGATTGCGCACAATTATTTTTCTTCTTTCTTCTTCCATTTAGTATGTCTCTGAAAACCACGTTTGAACTGTACCGTGAAAAAAAAACTTCTGATGTGTTGTTGTTGTTATGTTGGACTGTTCGCAAGCCGCAAACCAGATAAAAATAACATGGATAAAAAATAACAACAATCAATTATGCAAATGCTAAAGATGCCCACACCTCATGGCTAAGCGTTAACCAACAAATTAATGATGTAGAAGGAGATGTTCTGCTCATCACCATGAGGCACCAAGAGTGAACAACAATGTTTTTGGCCAGAATGAAAGATGTGAAGAGAAAGCGTTGAAAGGTCCGATCAGAGTGCGGCAGGTAGGAAAATTTAAACAGGATGTTTTTGAAAATTGAGCGAAAGGAGCAAAACATCTGAGTAATTTTCCTACCTGCCGCACTCTGACGGACCTTTCAACACTTTCTCTTCACATCTTTCATTCTAGCCAAAAACATTGTTGTTCACTCTTGGTGCCTCATGGTGATGAGCGAACATCTCCTTCTACATCATAATCGTTACTCCTCGCACGGAGAATACATAACATAACAATTAATGTATGTAAACCCATAAATGGTGGTAACCATTAATTATACTGGTGGGGACCAGTATCGCATCGCTTCACTATGTTTCTCTCCGAGGTCTCTACGTTGGAGACGACGAGAAAAACATTAGTGATCGTCGGTCGTTGCGAATCAAAACAAACCCAAAAAGGAGAGAGTTCCTCTCCCATGTGCGCATCCAGTAAACAGAGTGCACACAATAGATCGCTAAGAATAAACTATACAAGCCACAGTGGTACATGAGCGTCTTTCCATGCGTCAATTTTTGCCTGTTGAAGTGGCGGACTTGTTCCGTCGCTACAACCTACCCCGCAGTGGGATGTTAGGCAAAGATTGACGTCCATGGTTCGAGTACCATTGGATACATGCCCTTTCGCTCAATTTTCAAAAACATCTGTTAAATTTTCCTACCTGCCGCACTCTGACGGACCTTTCAACACTTTCTCTTCACATCTTTCATTCTAGCCAAAAACATTGTTGTTCACTCTTGGTGCCTCATGGTGATGAGCGAACATCTCCTTCTACATCATAATCGTTACTCCTCGCACGGAGAATACATAACATAACAATTAATGTATACAACAATTAATGTTCATCAGCGGAAGTTCTGGTGGAATTGTTTCTTGGACGTCAAGTCCAATGATTTCGACAAAATTGATTCGTCCATAGAACTTCCGTAGCTCCGTTCTCGTCGACCTCACAAATATTTTTTCCTGGCGTTGCTACAGAATCTTGAGTGGCCTTATTTTCTTTGAAAAAATATCTGCCTTGTGGATGCTTTTGCGTTGATCTGCATTTACTTTTGTCGCAAAATGCAGTCCACAATCAATGCATATGCGGCTATTTTTGTTTTAACTTAGATATCAAGTTCAGTTAATCTTCTTTGAAAGTTTTCCAAAGCAAGTTGACGTCAATTTCAACAATAGATTCATAGGGCATGTGAACTTGAGCGTGTACTTTCCTCTCCAGAACGTGAGGCCGAGAGAAAGTCTCGACGCTCGCATCATGAGCCAATCGTCACGTTTATTAGTAGGCGGTTTGCTCGATTCCAATAGTGGAATCCCTCGAGCAAACTTCTTGAGATCTGGGAACCTGTTAGCATTTGAGCTCAGTGCAGGACTGAGCCAACAAAGATTCATAGAATCATTGAAATTAGAATTAAGAACGCAATCAGTAAAATCCAAAATTTGTACGTGTATTCGTCGTTATTTTTATGTTGAAAGTAGACTTAATAGCGGGTTTAATTTAAAAACATCGATGTACCTTGGTTTTAAAACATAGAATATGTTTAAAAAAGCAAGCTTAGGTGTATTGGCCAAAATAAACTAATTTTATGTTTGGATTTATACCTGGAATATGTTTGTTATGACGGTATTTTTTTCTGCGTGGAGGGTATGAATATCCGATTTGTAGAAAAAAAGGTCTATGTAGACTTTTGGTGTATCCCCCCCATCCCCCGTCGTAGACAAACGTAGACTTTTTCGAACCCCGCCCCCCTTTGTTTGTCTACGTGGTTTATGAACAGCCCCATAGGGAACACATCAAATATAATAGTTTACAAATCCGACCACTAGGGTCGCTGCAAGATGTTTGTTCGAAATTGTTGGTGCCAATACACAATGGGCCACACCTTTCTCCCGCTGGTATTCTTAGAAATAGAAAGATGTTTTATTTTTTTACAATCAACTAAATAGAATGATGATCTTTTATAAAAAATGGTTTACTTTACAAGTTCAACCAGATAACCAGATATGGATAAATAGATATTAAATATATCATGAAACAGAATTGTTCTGCTTTTGATTGACGCAGCAAACTAATAAATAAGTGAAGAATGTAGGTGATAGAGATCATAGTAAGTGAAGTTGAATAAATATCTATGTGACATCACATTTACAGACAAACCAGAGACTGTTCTCGAGGCGGAATTTTATAGGGCTGAATTCATAGTCCATTTATCAATCTGGCCATCCATTTATAATGTCTCAAAAATCAGGAGGACAAAGAAAAACAACCCCTCGACGAAGATCCGGCTCTTTCTAAAATGAAATACCTACTAAGCAAACTAAAATGGAAAAAAAGAGGGATGAAAGAGAACGATCACACACGGATTTAAAACACAGGACGATCTATTGTTAAATGGAGTATCCAGAACCAGTACTGCAGTTGAGGTTGTGGCTCCAAGACGATGAACGAGACTTTCCGAGCAGATACCATCGAACGGAATGCAGATACGAATTCTTCATGCTGGGCACATTTGCCTTTATCGATTGCTGAAAATATCGTTTCCAATGAAGACACTCTACCCTGTGTTCTTAAAAAGTTCTTTTATTCCGAAAATTAAAACATACACAGAAAAAAATAATTAATTTTAACGAGTGCGTAAAATTTCCCCTCGTGTAATTCCAAGCCAAAGGAGCGTGAACAACGATATTGTTTGCAATCTTTCATACAACAGGCTTGATTCAGGCGATATCTGGATTAAATGTACATGAAATATCCTATTATTTTCTGCTAAATCTAGCATTCCCTTTATGTGCATTAGATAACGCAGAAAATTCAGTGTTTCTTCTTATCTGTGTATATAAAAGAGTAAGGAATATTAAGAGACCAGTTGCAATCACAGTACTAAACCAACTGTATGTATTAGTGTAATGTTTGAAAATTGGAAACATCCTTCTTATCAACATGCATCCCTAGAAGTGGACAGGAATTTCTGCTAGAACCAAAGATGTGAAAAAAAAGTATTGATAGGTCCGTAATTTCATATCTTACCGTGCTCTTACGATCCTATCAATACATACTCTTTCCATCTTTGGTTCTAGCAGAAATTTCTGTCCACTCCTAGCGTTGCATGTTGATAAGAAGGATGTTTCCAATTTTCAAACATTATAATTGAATACGTGCTGGATCCAAGAACAAATAAACCATGATTCAGACTCTACTTTAAGAAAATTTTACATAGTTTATAACTAAAAAATTGACGCAATTATTTTATTACAAATGTTTCCAATCGATTTATGACACTTTTGTTTAATCCTAAGGAATACACACAGTTATTTGTGTTCAAAAGCCGATCACTTTTCGTGACGCTCTCATTTTTCATACTCGTAATCAGAAAACATGTACTTCAAAAAACTTTCTTCGAACAAAACAGACCGGTTAATCATCCTATTAACAGTGTAAAACTCTTCACCCTCAAGGAGGGGAAGGTGAACCAATGTTCATTGTACAGAGCTTTTATCCTTAAAATAGAGCTTTCTCCATTTCCTCATTCATTATCTGAGCAAGTCCTGCAGCATGAACTTGGCTCTATATTTCGTCTCTACAGTTTTCTCCCTCTCTGATGAATTTATCGCAGGAACAGTTTCATCCGCTATTCAAGTCCGGCCGGAACCAAACGGCAGGGTTTGTTTAGTATTTTCTCATCGGTCCGCCAAGCATGTGTCGCTAGATTTGCCTATCTTTGCAAAATTGCTCCCAATGAAGGCAATCATATGGCTACTTAACCAAACACTTCAACCATTTATCAATACGGGATACCTTTAAGAGATGGAGCAAAGATGGGCTGAGTATAAGCATTTTTAAATAGAGTTTATGCTCATGGAACCATCAATCTTTGAGGACCCATTATGGGCTTTTACAATGGGACAATGCCAAATTACCGAATTTTTAGCTACAAAAATTTCCGGGGCATCTCGTAAGCCCGTATTTGATATCTAGATTCTGTATCCCCGGCACACGTGAAGACCGCCGTTCATGCTTTTCTGTTCCAGAAAACAAGAAGGAAGCTGCTAATGTGAGTTTCTCCTTCGTTTATCGATCCAAATTTAGCTGAGGTAAGCAAATATATAAGAGCCCAGGCATTTGGGCTTCCGCAGATATTGATGGTGGCTGGCTGGTTGAGTGGCTGGTTGCAGGTTGAGCTTTAATGTTGCAGGATGGGTCAATTTTTCTTCGCTCTCCACAGAAGTTTAATCAATACGCTGTCCTTGAAGTGGAGGATTGAATGAAGCAACTTGTACGGACCAACGGTACATACCGACCATGCCGGGAGGCCAACCGAGAGTTGACGAAGGCGGAATGATGGCGGTGGGCTATTGGATAAAAGAAGAGATCCTGTTCTCGCGAGTTTGCTAATAAAGGAGGCAAGCAGATTCTTTTCAAACTCAAATTATGAGAAACGAGGAATGCAACTTTTCTTTCAGCCTGTTTTTTATTACTGTTATGCTTTGTGCTTAAGTTTGAGGTTTATGAAGCGGTGATGATGGCGAAACAGCGGACGATCCAGCAGGGGCGAAACTTGACTGACTGACAGGAGCATCCATGCCGTCAACCGTCACGCGGTTCGCTCCCACCGTCGTCATGATTATCATCAACAGCACGTGGTAGCAAGCCATGTGTCGGTTAGGTAGAAGCTGTTTATTTTCATGATACGGTAAACTGTCCTTCAAGAGAGATAGAGAGCATCTTACTTAGGTTTCGTTTCGAGGTTTTGGCCAGGTTGTTGTTCGTTAAACATTGTTTGTTTTTCATCTGGGGAAGAATGCCGTGATTAAGATGGGTTTGAGTCTGAAAGTGCGTCATAAAAGCTTAACAATATGATGAGCATCTGAATATGACAGGTAGTATTTTGGCAGCGTTAAACGGCTCCATTTTGCTACGTTAAGGCGATGCTCTTAAAATTATAACTGAAAGATTAATATTAAAACTGAAATTTTGGTTCAGTGGGAGATTAACATATACTATTATTTATAATAATTCTTTCATTAAACAAAATTTTGAACATTTTTCATTCATGCTAGGTTTGCTCTTTATTTTAACCTAATCTAATCTAATTTGATACTAAACGCAGCCAAATAGATTTGAACCACAACGCATTTTATGTATCTATAGGGGAGAAAGGATGCGTGGAAACACCGTACCATACGCTTCGATATTTGGCAAAGGCTTTGTAAAATCGTAAGTGAAAATTAACGTAAATAGCTGCAAAATCTGAGTTTTTTTTATTGGTTTTTCATTTTTTCTTTTTATTGGTTCTTGGAGCCCAAGAAGTGCTCTCAAAATCGTTCGGCAGTGCAATAATCAAAAATTCAAAATTCAATGTTCTGCCAAAGTTTCCGCAAACAACACTATTTACTATTCTTTTGTAAATGACCATTTTAACGATTTGGAAAAGAACACAACTTCAATGACCGTCGGAGTTGGATTTCACAGGAAAAAGGTATCGATCAACCCAAGTTTAATGTGTTATTGTCAAGGGGGGCTGCAATAACAAGACGGGCTGGCTTTGAGAGCGTAAGTGTGCTTCAACTGTAATGAAATGTTTCATGTAAGTATAAATTTCAGATTCTAGCATTTTAGGTTAGACTAAAAATTCGGTAGCCTTTGTGTTTTAACACCCTACTTTCCAGCCTTTCACTCTTTACACGAGGCACAACCTACAGATTTTTATTTAGAACTAGCGATTTTTTTTAAACCTTAATTATATTTAATACTTTACTATTCTTCTCTTTCCAGGTATTTCACGGATCTATGAACAAGCTATCGGACGACGGACTTCAGAGCAAACTCAATAAATACTTGGCATTTCCCCAGCAAACCTTCTCAATAATTCTTTTCACCTTTTACGTCGTGGATTAAACCAAATAGTCGACTTCAGAACGACCTAGCTCACTATCACCACTAATTAACTTTATTTTCTGCTCTTCGTATTTATCACTCTTTATCTAGCAAACGGTATCGCAGACTATCTATCGATACCGGAAATGTTCGTTTTGTCACATCCTCGATTGACATTTCAAGCAAAACAATGCAAAACAAAACATCCTAAGTAACATTGAGAGACTCTCTTTGTCGACTTTCTCTTTGCGTTCCTACGGCTATGTAAAAACATGTTCAAATTTTTTCAACATAAAGTGGGTATAAGGTAAGGTAGTATAACATAAGGTAGTATAAAGTGTGATTAAGGATCCAATATGTCGAAAACATCAGCAAATCGTTCAAGAGACAAGCTATTAACCAAAGAGTAAGTCGACGAAGAGAATCTCTCAATGTTACTTAGGACCTAATGCATCGGTATCACTCGCGATCGGCATGAAGCACTCCGGTGTTTCTGCGACTTTCGGAAGATTGGTCGATGTCGGAGAAGTAAAAGGCGGATCACGATCTATCTCCTGCTGCGTCTGTATTTTCCCCTGACGAGTGATTTCTTGTCCTTTTCGTTTTCAACCAAACGGATTCTACAGCTGACTCAAAACCGTCTGTATTTTCTCAATTTGAAAATTTTGAAAAATCGAGGGAAAATTTGACAGCTACAAAAACACGCCCGCACACAACAAGAGCTTACTTCGATCTTTCTATGCTTTTATTTTTATAGGAAATTGTTCTCGGTGATTATTGCAAGACGGAAACCGCATGTCGATGCTAACAAAGTGCATGTAATCTCACTTTTCAAATCTATCTCATTTACCGATGAACTTGTATAGATCCTTCTGATCTTCTTACATGGGAATTTATTCGAGTTCAAAGTGACGTTTGTCACTTGGTGAAATAAGCAAAGTTACTCGAAGTGACGTGACTCTCTATTTGGTTTGCCATGAAGAGTCACGTAGGTAGCTTTTCGCACTTCATTAAATGACAAAAGTCACTTCGACTTTCGGAATAACCCCCTGTAAGAAGATTAGAACCATCTATACAAGTTAAAGAATCAAAAATCAAGAAATGTAACAAAAATAAGCTATCCACATACATTTCCCTGTATTTGTGATGTTTTTATTATGTTTTTCATACCATAATGTGCAATTGACTGTCATCTTTCATTTGTTCACTTGTTTACTGTTGTTTTATACCACGAAATCGAACGTTGAACTTTCGAATGTATTCGTTGTTTTCTGCAACGAAACTAATTTGTTGTTTTTATAAAGCTACATTCGTAAATAACGGCACACGTGCAAATGTCAAAATTACAGAGCATTTGTTCACCCAGTAAGAACATTCGTGCATTGTACAAAAATAATACGAAGAGCTACAAACATTTTGCCACAAATTAAAAGACACATGTTATTTCTGGTGGTTGCCTCGAACTTACAATGAGGTTCATCCGTCATTTCAGAAACATTTGAAAACGCTAGAACAACTCTACATTGGTTGGGATTTTTTCAATTACATTTCAGCCGATAAAGTAGATCACTTAGCATCTACTTTATTGGCTGAAATGTAATTGAAAAAAATCCCAACCACGTAGAGTTGTCTAGCGTTTTCAAATGTTTCTGAAATGGGACTTGAATCCTGTGCCCTGGGAAGAGCGTGAACTCGATCCAGTCACTAGGCCATGTTGACTTGTGAAGATACCTAGTCAGTGAGGTATAAAGGGATTCACAACTCCTGGCATCTCTAAAATCATTTGGTGCATTATACAAAAAGTTGTAATGATAGCATTTCACCAGATAAAAGGCAATACGGATGTTTCATACAACATACGAGACATTTTTTCTTGTACAACATCCATGTTTACGCAATGAGTTAAAGCTAATTTACGAAAATAAATTTTCAATATTTGCACTGTTTAAATTTTTCGTTTTCAAAATGTTGCACATTCGAAAAGACGTGAAAATTTAGGTTTTGGAAACATGGATACGTGAATAGGATGTACCTATGCGAGAATAGGCGAAGCGCTTATGAATTCATAATGCGAGTGTGAAACCCAACTTTCCAACCTTAAACAGGACAAAAGGGGGTAGCTCTAATTCGGAACAATAAATCAATGTCGATGCGTGATTTGGCCATTAAAGCAGGAACCAGCGTAGGAATGATTCAACGAATCAAGAAACGCAACGACCTTAGGAAATACAAGAAGCGGAAAATGTCCAAACAAAGTGCAGAACATTAGAAATACGCAGCAACAAGGGCCCGAAATTGTATTTGCGAGTTTTGCAGTGACCGGATGCATTGTATTTTTATGGACGACGAATCTATGTCGAAGAGGACTCAAAAACCCTTCAAGTCCACAATATTACACTGACGTCGTAGGAAAGTATGTAAGCAAGGTAAGCAGACAGGTCAGTTTAAGTGGAGAAGTTTGGTTGAAAAGTGCTTGTATGGCAATCGATATGTTCCTGCGGTATGAAATGTACAATTTTTCTACACTACCGGAAAAATCAATGTGGAAATCTATCGATTTGAATGTCTGCTGAATAGGTTGCTGTTTTTATATTGGAAGCATAGTACCCCTCCACAAGGCCGGATTTAGCGTCGGCGCGTTACGCCAAAACAACTCTCAATTGGTTCACGGAAAAGGATAGAAAGGGTGAGAAAGTGAGAAATCCGCCAAATTGACCTAAACTTCGGCCCATCGAACTCTGTTGGGCGATTGTGAAGAGGGTCTTCAAAAATACTGGCAAAGCAGCTGAAAGTATGCAGGAGTTCTAAAAATGGGACTATCGAAAGCGTCCAAAAAATGTGTGAAACATCTATCCGGAACTTAATGAAACGTGATCGATCAAAAAGTCGCAAATTCGGAAAGAATAAAATTAATTTCATTCGGTCTTTACAATGTTTACAATGTTGTTTTTGTGTACGGATGGCCTTAGTTTGTATCATTGGGCGATGGATGAGACTTCTCCAAGGTGTCGGAAACGAAACACAAAATAATAAAAAAAGAATAAGAAGAAAAAATACAAACAGATAAAAATTTCGACATTTGGAGAAACATATATATCGATTGCAAACAACAAAGGTAGCGAGATCCCTACACATTTCTAAAAGTTCATGAGTTTGTCTTCTTTAGATATTTAAAAGTCTCGTTCTGGTGCCGTGCATTACCAGGCTGCGGGAACGATGTCGTCTTAACTGTTTCCACATAGGCAAAGATTGCTAATAATCTGAGGTTAATTCAATAGTGGTGTGTATCTAACTGGTAGTGGTTGAACTTTAACCTACTCATCACCTGGATGAAATCATGACTTACGTTCAACAAACGTCTTTAAACAACGCCCTCGATCAAACAATAGGGATGATGGAATGTAACAGCCGTCCTAGATTTTCGGCGACTCAATCGGTATTCCAACTTGAAAAGGTACTATGACATACTAAATGGTTCAATTCATCGTGTGAAATTTGTCTATCATGCAAATCGCCTTCCTGTGCGCCCACCTTTGCGAACGAGTCCACATTCTCATTGCCTGAAATTGAGTAATGTGAAAGGACCCATACAAAGGAGATCAAATAAGATTTTTGACAAAGCACACTCATCTGATCCCTTAGTTTTGAAAATACATAAGATGAGTGTCTACTAGGATTCATCAACTGAAGAAATTCAATTGAACTAAGATTGTCCAAGAAGATGAATTAATGGTCTGTGGGCATGTTGGATATCATCCTTAATGCGAAGTTGATTGCTGCCAGCTCGACACCATAAACAAAACAAAGTTCCTGAAATTTGTGGAAGGTGCTAGAGTTTTTATTGAAGACACCGAAATCAGTGGTTCCATTGAGGCGAGACCCATCAATTAAACCGCTTTTTTCGGGATTGGCGTGTTGATACTTTTCAGTACAAATACGAGGAATTATTATAGAACGAAGTTTTTTTTCGGATTCCAATAAGATGCTTGTTTCATGGCAAGATCAAAATGAATTCAGGAACTGTTTTTGGTGAAGTAGATATGATCTGGAGTATAGCACGGAAGACACATTTCCAACGATACGTATTAATTCGCATAAATCGAGAATGTGTGTTCAGCCCTAACAATTCATCAGAAATTTCCAATTACAAATACGATTTTCACTTCACATTCTATGAATATTCTGAGCGAGAGTTTCCAGATCCGAATCTGGAGGGGTTTTTCTCCTGCCAGAACATAAAGACTCATGTTATTCCTTGAGTGCATACAGCCAAGTGTAATACGCAGATTAGGAATGGGCATTTTGAAAAATTAAATCGATGTAGTCGCATCGATTTTTTTAAATCAGAAATATTGATCAACAAAAATATCGAAAGTAAATAGTCAATTCTAAAAAACATCGATTTTTTTTAAATCATATCTGCACTCGAAAAATTCTTGGTAGATAATGAAATATTTTTCTTTGTGTTATTATATAATTGGGGGTTTTAATTAAAAAAAACATGTTTTTCTTCCATCTGTATCGATGTTGGTTGTTCTTTCTAGCACAAACATATTTTTTATGAATCTCAACCATATTTTCTCGAGTTTTAAACAAGAAAAATCTAGTCATTTTTATTTTCACAAACCGACATGCAGTTTCACAAAGTGACATTTATTTTCAGTAACGTGGCTCCCGGCACTTAATTTTCAGTAACGTGGGCTCCCATTATAACATAAATGTTAACTTTTGTATGCTAGAAATCAATAGTTGGTTCGTTGGTTCAGGTAGTCTGTTTTTTGTAGCGTGTTTCATGGTGAAATAGGATGATGTTGTCTTGCAATAAAAATTTGTTCATACTGTTTTGAAATTGTTTTTTCAATTGTTACGCTTGTCAAAATTAAAAAATAAATTAACTGCTGGTTTATTATATTTGCTATCGAAGTTACGCGCTTTCACCAGTACAGTTTTCACAAGACTGATTTTTACGATCAATGCCTACTCTTTGTGATACTCCTACACCCAAAATAAAAAAGCAAGATTGTAATGCAATTTCGCATGATTTGGTTTCATTTCTCGTAATGGATCGCAACTTGGAGAAAAAATGCAACATTGGCCGTGGGCAAAAAAGCAACACATCAATTCGATTAGAAAAATTCAATGTGTGCGCGAGGGTTGTACAGCTTGGATAAGTAAATTCAATGGCTCACAAAAAAAAGATTACGATCCGCTACTGAGAGTCGAACCGCGACCGTCAGCTTGCCGACTCTTCATTGTAACTGTACAGTCACCACAACAAGTTGAGGTGTTCGGAATAAAGCCTACAGTTGCTTCGGTTGTCGAGGCATTCAACGTTACAACAATGAAGCAAATGTCGGTCGCACACACTACATGGCTTCGTTTATTTCATAAAACGCATGGTGACTTGATGAGAGGGCTATAGGAGGGTGATGACGAGTGCAAATAAAAATAGAACACTTGACAGCGGAATAGCAACAGTGGCAAATGGCGTAGTGGCGTTCTGTGCTATTGTCTCACCCATATTGAGAAGTTGTTGACTGTTGAACAAAAACCCAACGGTTGCTGCGACTGTCGAGGCACTAGACACACAGCGATAATCGCTTGCACACACTTGCATGGATTTGTTTATACCATAAAAAGCTTTGTGGATCATGATGGGCAAAATTGCCTTTTCAGAATCACGCGTATTTCTCGAGATATGATTGCAAAAACTGCAATTGCATTTTTTGCTATAATTTCAACTTTTGGGTGTACCAACGCAAAGTTTGTGAAACAACGAAATGCAGTGGGAAAGGACACTAGAGGGATCATGCAAATCTAATCAACTAAGGATGTTCAGGGGCAAATAATATAAACTTCTTAAAGTATGACAGTATTTCTATGAAGTAGCATTCTCTTTTCCTAGAATTTGCTAAGGTATGATTGATTACATACATAGTGCATGCTATACTCTCTACAGTTTGAATAAGGTTGAGTACTGAGCTACAGTGACAGCTGTCAAAATAATCAAAACAAGCGTAGGGCGATTATATATTCTCCTTTGCAAGGTTTGATCGATGTCCATCATCTTCTTGAACTCGATATTTTAAAAAAATGCAGTCTGAAAAACATCGATTTTAGCTCTAAAAAATCGATGTTTTCAAACATCGCACAGAAAAGATCGGATGAAAAAAATCGATTCATCGAGATAAAAATATCGATTCTCTAAAAATCGCATCGACATTGCCCATTGCTAACGCAGATAACGATGTTGAAATTGTCATTTTTTTATGGTGGGACGGGAGGATGCTGGCCAACGTCAGCGCCCAAAGCCGATCAAAGACAAAGAGTTTCTTATCAGAAAACATGAAGTCCTGACTAGCGTGCCCCGAAAGTATCAGTTTGGCTCTGTCCAGCCCCTTCTTTGTTGTAGCCTCCGTTACCCCGTGAGCCTCGCGTTTTTAGTATGTTTTGTATCCCAGGTCCTTCGTCATGATGGTGTGTGCAGTTCCGCTTCTCACATCTAGGTCGTCTGGATCAAACGGTTCATTTTTCGACGAACCTGCTCCTTCACCACCTTGGTGACAGCTGGCGTCCTCGTCGAACGCGGCCGCCCGGATTTCACACGGTCCTTGACTGAGCCCGTCTCCTCATATCGACGGATGGTGATATAGATGGAACTCTGCTTGACCCATGGGATTTCAACCGCTTGAATATGTCGCCGGGTCGCTCACCTCTCGCGCCTCTTTCATCGGTTGCGATAAACAAACATAAATGACAGCAAGTCGACTTAACCTATATATGAGGCTAATGCTGACTCCAATATGAAAAGTTGTATTGGAACTTATTGAACACCCTGCATTTAGCCGGCTGTGTCATCAACCTCGGTCATTGCATCCAACACGTCGAACGGCAGTCCGTTTGCTTGCTGTTATGATGTCACTATTTGCATTCTGGTTGGTATTTTCATGCGATGGTTACTTATGCTGCACTTCGTTGTGATAAACTCAGTTTATGCAATGAGCTTCCGGAGAAATCGTAGGCTATCAGCACTACACTTTTACTGAAAAACCACGCGGAGGAAAAACCACTTGAAAACGAGTATTCACGATATAAAATATAAAGCTCTTTCACCTTCTGTAATAGGCTGGTCCATCATCACTATGTGAATTCGTCCAGGTCTAGATCTCGGATTGGTAAAAAATGAAGAACGTTATTAAAAATGCTTTGTAAAACTATCCTAAGTCACTATTTACTTTTTTTCAGTCGTATTGCACTCCTCCCGGCGTTGTGGATAAACTACATTCTCAACTGTTTTACCTATTAACACCTCCTGTATCATTCTTCGAAAACAAAAATTTTCACAGTTTTTCTAAAAAGCCAATTTATCTTCGCAATTACTACTGCACAACCAATTTGCCATTGAATGCGTTTACTGAAGGCAAAATGGTTTTAAAATGCTTAAAAAGATGAGTGCCATAATAAAACCAATTTGATTTTTAGTGTTTAGTGTTCAAATTTAATAAAACTTAATAAAACTGGATGATTTCGGCATTATATGGGATGTCTCCGAAAAAAAAACTCCAAAAAATTGTAATAGATTGAATTAAGTTTCTCGTCTCTTGCAACTCATTCACAAATGTTCTCAATGCCACTAGCATGTGCCAGTCATATGGAACGAAATTTACATGAAATTTTCGGTAGCGTCAGATTAAACAACTTTGTAAGGATTGCGAAACAGGAGGATGCATCAATGAAATGAATTATAACAATTCTAGGTAAAATTGTATGTTGTACAAGAGGACAGCTAAAGACAACAAGACCGCTTTCAATTCCCATCAATTTAAAGTGCATACCCTAAAAACGGTCGCTAGCTTGAAAACTGTTTGTCAACCGTAGAACCCTCCATGGAGTGCTTTTATTTGATCAGCCATGGAGACAATGTAAACGATATGTTTCATAAACTTTGCCCACTTAGCAATCTTTCAACGATTCTAAAACTTAATCACTACGAAATCTAATCTTAAATATCTTCATCCCCTCAAATTTGCCACAACTTCATCGCCATCACTACTGTATTATCTCCTCTGTGGAATTCTTGCGTCCTTAGTCGTAAATAATCCCTTCCGTTTGAAACCAAAAGTTCAAAGTTGCTAGTCAAACATCTCGTTTTCCATTCCTACGCAGCAGATCTCACCTGTCAGATTGAGAAAAACAGGAAACTTTTCCCAAACACACCAGATAAGAATTTATATCAACCCCTGGCACTGTCGAAGTTAACTCCGCATTCACGGAGTGGTGGCTACCGGGAAGGATTTATTTGTTTCTGTCGAGAATCTCCCCTACTACAGAGATCCGAGAATGGCTCAGAGTAAGCAGCATATTCCAGATGAGTCAGGTTTGCTTGGATGCTCGGAATCATTCCCTACTATCTTGCCTTTTTCACCTTTGTCAGGAGCTCTGATGATGGGAATGAGCTAAATATTACTTGGAACGAAGAAGAACGATTGAGACTTTGCTGATAAAAAAATAAAATAACGCGCTACAGTTTGCATCTTGGAAGAAAACATCGTCCGTCGTCGAGAAGGGCGGTGAGTTCTTTCTAATACAGATAAACCGCTCTGTTGCGCCTGATGTTGTGCAATTTTTGAAAAATACGACAAACAGCAGGGAAGGTGAAAAAAACGGAAAACTTTTGTATCAAGTGTCGAACGGCAAACTTCATTTCAGCGTGAAAAAAGGAAAGCATACACAAAAAATCACTTCCAGACAGCGGGAGTTTGGGTTCCCGTCGGACGGACGAATAACCACCACCACCACTCTTGGGACGAGGCAGCCAGCTGCAAGTTCTTTACGATTGCTGTTGAAAGTTTTGCTCAGAGTTGTTGTTGTTGCCACTGGAGTTCAATTTACGGTGAGGAATTTTCATACATCTTCATTTTGTTGGAAGTGGGTAGGGATCATAAATTAAAGCAAGTGGTGAAGAAAACCGGAGGGTTCGGCAAAAACTGGCCGGCTGTTTCTAGCCAGACAGGGCTCCGTTTCATGGCAGGACTCATCAAGCATCGTTCATCGTTCGTTTCGTTGTCCTGATGATGGGTTGTATCGTCATACACAGCAGCAGGAACATCATCAAGAAGGCAACACGAGCGATGGCCATCGGTCAGTGAGGGTATGACTTTTGCGAGCTTTTTTCCTAAAAATGGCGAGTTTGGCGTCAGTCGAATGGTGGGGTGATAGAAACGGACGGACGGATATGAAGGACCACCAATGAGAGTGAAACTGGATGGAAACTAAACATAAGGAAACATGTGTGCAATCTTTCATAATTTTATTTTTAATAAAAAAACAACTGTCTACGATTTCTGTTTTATGTCAAGGACCATGAAGTTTTTCCTAGAGAAAAAATATCACCTACAGGGTGTAATTTCATGGGAAAATTATTTTGTTTCATCTGAGCCACATTTATGTCATCTTATCTATGCTCTATGTTACCTATTATATGTTTTCAAATTAAATTTTCTACGGCATAAACGTACACGATTGATTTTTGATATGTATCCATTTCATGAATTAGGACAAACGTCAACTTCGACAATGTTAGCTTTTCTTAGCAGTCATGTTTAAGCTGCTATAAAAGTATATCTTTTCATAACGCCAAAAACGCGAACTTTTTGGAATAACTCGTAAAAACGTGCTCCGAATATTTGGGTTATTTTAAATAATTTTTTTTTTAAATACTGTGCATAGGTGATAAATCTATGCCGCAGGTGGCGCTGCAAACTTTAACTTTTATAAATGATGAGATAGAGAAGTAGTAGGTAAAGCTGTTTTTTTTACTATTTTATTATTTATTAAACATATGTGACGATTGCATGAAGTGCTACATAGGGATAACCGGCAACCGCCTTGAACAAAGATTGTCAGGACACAAAAGCAATTGCAACCAACTTGAGCGCCTGCTACAATCTGGACAAACCTATACAGACAAACCAGTGCTAGCACTGAGGAAAAAAACTGCGCTTCTGTCACATTGCATTGATCACCAACATAAATTTAATATTGACACAACCCGTATTTTGAACCAAACATTCAAAGAGAATACATTGCCATTTTTTGGAGATGATCAACATAATTAATGACAACAATAGTATCAACAAACAAACAGACACAGATGGACTAAGTACAACATACTCCGGACTAATACATACAGTAAACATGATTAGAAATAGAACCAGCAACACAAGAAACACCAACCCAGACACCACCTCTCAGGATCTAACACAACCATTATCCAACAGTTAACTAGACAAACCGGAACAGTTTAAAAGTTTAAAAATAGCGTAAATAGGTTTCTCACGTACTATGTTTTGTAGATATTTGTTTAATTTACGTACCGACACATTACATTTTAACAGTAATCCCTAGAAGAAGGCAAAATATATTACGCTGAAACGCCGGAAAATAGAAAATTGTCTGTTTTCATTATTATAAAGACTGAGAGCCAAAGAAATCATCTTAACACCACAAAGTCACTGTCGATAATTAGTTACAAAACATATTTTTTTTTAATTTACGTCGGGCTATTTACTCACATGCTGACGATCTCCGACGCCAGGAAGACGACTCCACCACCTGGACCCTGCCTTTCGACTCGTGAATATGAACCGGGACCAACGGCTATACTTCTCTTCCGAAGGAAGACGTGACCAGATTTTTCGCCTCAGAAAAATCACCGACATCGACTGGGATTGAACCCAGACCCACTTTCACACGCTTTTGGAACGCACTATGCACCGCTTTCACAAATTCTTCCCATCTCTTGAAATGCGCGTGAATCTTTGCTGTGAATTGTGTTCGGTTTGACGTTTGTGTGTATATAATGATGTATATGTAATGTATATGTAAAAATATATGTAATGTGTATATAATGTATATAATGAGATGGTGCCAACGGGGCTTCAAATGGTGAGTTGACAACTTGGCAGGAGGGTGCGAGCGACCTCTGGTCCTCACAAGTTCCTACCTCACGCCTCCACGAGTCATATGATCACAAAAGACTGCCAGCTGAAACATGGAGACGCTGGTTGGCGTAGCCTGGGCAATGTTGTCAATCCGACAATAGCGAAGTGAGGGGGTGCGACCGGTACATCATATCATAATTTTCCATTCTCATATCTTTCAGGTCTTCCAGGTCGTCAGGTATTACAAAATAATTTAAAATTTAAAATTCTTTTTTTTCATGGCGGTCATACATTGCCTAAATTTTCTGGTTCATAATGGATGCGCAAGTTTGTCTACAATTGCAACAAAACAGCAGTCGGCACACATGTAATTTTCAATTCATATTACAATATACCCTCACTATATATATTATCTTATAGGACATTGTTTATTCATAGCCTAATTCTGTATATTTCATTACATGTATTACGCCAGAAAGGTAAATTTCTCTCAGGTACCATACAGTTTAGGAGAGGAGGTCTTGCGGTTATAGGATGATCATCTTCTGGTAGAAGCAGCAGTAAGAATGGGGATCAATTTTCAGCTGTATCTAGCACCGTCGGAGTGGCCTTTCTCGAAAGTAGCAATGGATGTATATATAGATGTGTAGATACTAGTATGTGTTTTTATATGATGCATGTTTTTTACAAGCTCTAGCATATTTTCATTAATAGAAATGTTGACGACTCTCTCGACCACTCAACCTTTAATTCCTTCATTATATTTTTCCATTAAATGGCGTAATATGACCTTAACATTTCAGTACACGATCATCAACTACTATTTGAGCGGTTCAGAGGAACACAGCTGTTCATCATTATTAATTGCATATCATACATATAATATTATGGAAGAAGTAATAAAATAATTAATAAAATTTTAATTGCTTCAGTTTGGTGATCCGCCGGTATAATTATTTTATTAAATTATATCAAATAATAATCAAAATTAATAAATGCTCTTCATTCCAGAAGGTTATATATCTATATGTCATGATTAAATACGTAATAATATAATATTATGATTTTAAATACAATTGAATGCTTTATTGATATTTATACCTCAATGAATAACAAGATGACCTTCACATTCCAGAGATACAGTCACCCATCAGTGATACAAAGTGGTACGAAGCTGCATATTATTATTACTGCCTTAATATTATTATTTCAGCAGGTTAATTAATTTAGTTTAACATGGTTATCATAGGCTCGTGAACTCCAACTATTACATAATTTAACTAAATATCCTTATATAATTTTTTGCTCTACTATATAATCATATATAACATATTATTATTACATTACATCTATATTTATATAAATATAATAAATACTGGGTTGGGAGGGAGCACCAGGGTATCATTCAAGCTGAAACTGGACGATGGTTTGATTGACTGCCTGAGTCTAGGAGGGAACAAACAGTATCATTTCTTATCCTACCGATTCGAGTGTGGTGCTGCGAGTTCTACTCCAACAGTTTCAGGGAGAGTGACGCGCCCTTAATGAGTATTGCGAATTGTGTTATTCGATTTGTTGGATCATATCGTTGGAAGGAGATTCTTAATTTCCCGTGGATTTCGTGTAAGTGTCTCTGCTTACGGGTCCACCCCTCCGTTTTTGGCCCTTCATACAGCGATAGTGCGAATTCAGATCGGTGGCCCAATTTGATCTTGCTGTTAAGTGGAGCTGCATCCAAGCCAAGGGCTAGAGGGGATGGTGGCTACCATACATACATACATACATATAATGAGATGGTGCCAACGGACTACACGAATAAAAAGGTATGTTCTAATGTCAGTGTTAGCAAAGTGTGCCTTTATTTTCTGGGACAGTCTATATAGCAAATATAGCCCTATATTGAGTGCCTGAGGAAATAATAAAAATAAATTTCACAAACATTGTTCTTAACAATAAACCTTAATGATAAGACGAAGTTGCTTCCGCGAACAGACCCACTATGGTGCTAATAGACCGACATTACTTCCATCGATATCATTAGAAAATTAAAACAAAAAACTAACAAGACAGCTACAACGTGCGGTTAAAGCTTGCTTCAGATAGAATTGGAACAAAAACAATTGCCTGTATTTCAGTTATTTATTATTGAATTCAAGATCTTTTTTTATACAAATGTAGCGTTTTCTTCATACTTTTAAAAAAAATACGGATAAAATTATTCGTCACGGTTTTGAAGGAATTTTTCCTGTAACACGTCTCATTAGGCGGCGCACACCTTCTTCGTCCATCGTTTTAGCTATCTTATTCCACCAGGTCTACATCTGATTGATGTCTTTGACAACCTTTCCCTTTGCCTTGAGTCTCCTCTTCATGATTACCCAGTATTTCTCAATAGGGCGGAACTGGGGGCAGTTGGGTGGGTAAAGGTTTTTCGGAACAACCTGGACCCCTTTCTTTGCATACCATTCTTGAACGACTTTGCTGTAATGACAGCTTGCCAAATCTGGCCAAAACATTACGGGATGGTCGTGGGATCGAATGAACGGCAAAATTCGTTTTTGGAGACACTCTTTTGGTATAGTTCCGACGTCATTGTCTTATTTGTAACGAAAACTTTCGTTTTTTGCCACAACTGCAAATGCCCTGCCAAATCATGAATTTTCGTGCAAATTTGTCGGAAAAGCAAATTTAAATTTGGCTGGAACATCCCCCGAGCCGTTGCCAAGTAAAATTTTTGACCGAAGTCGGCGACATAGGTTTCCATCGTCCATCAGAAGACACCCGTCGAACTTGGTCAGCACCTGGTCGTATAGCTTCCGAGCACGGATTTTGGCCACACTATTCTGTTTTATGGTCCGATTTAGCTGTTCGCTAGCTCGGTACGACTTGATTCCTTCCCGGAGGCGAGTTCTCCTCACGGTACTATGGGCAGCACCGAATTTTCTGGCCAAATCACGGGCCGACAGATTGAGATTCCTCTTAATCGTCTTCAAAATCTTACCACGCAGTTTCCGGTCGACAGTTCCACTCCGACGATTGGCTTGAGGCTTCCGAATCGTCGTCAATGTTTCCTTATACCGTTTGATAACGCGCCATACGGTATTTCTGGGCAATTTCAGCTGTTTAGCTAGCCTAGATGCAGACCACAATGGATTTTCCAAATAACTGTGCACAATTTTTTCCCTTCTTTCGGCTTCCATGTTGATAGATTACAAAGTACAGTCGATTTGCGGAATGTCAAAAATACATACGTGCAGGTGACAAAATTCCCGACACGTGGGCGCCAAGAACTTCCAAATCCATCCACCAGGAGCGCCACAATTTGAGCAAAAGTTTGTTCCAATTCTAATTGAAGCAAGCCTTATTACTACCTTATAAACTAGTTTTTATATTTAAGCTATTATTTCATAGTTAGAACATCTAACTATAATTGAATTACTATCTAAATCTAAAATTACGACACCTGGCGAGCTAACCTGAATGTTAGCCTAGAATTGGATTAGTGCCCCGTTTCCGCTCTTAAACTAGATTCTACTTAATAATAAAAAGGGGACTAAACGTTAATTATAATATCTCCATAAATCCCCAGTTAGTGATTTTGATATTATAATCACGGAAGAAACCACCCTCCGTTTGTTGCCATTTGCAACATACAGGGTGTTCG
>JASCZW010009737.1:0-40605 GCA_034211315.2 Aedes japonicus
TTCAAATACCGTTCTATGGGACTTTGTGTTGGAGTTAACTGCCACAATTTTATTTTATTTGAAAATTGTGATTAGTCGTCTATGTGATCGCTACGCATTATTTTTGCTCACAAAATTAATCTAATTTAACGGATTAATTATAACCGACTTATGTTTATTGATTAAACAACCCAATTTCTGAAACAGACGTATGCATTTCAGTATTAACTTTAATTTACAAAGTAAAGCTCGGAAAATATGCACAGAAAATCTGTTTAACAACAAGTTGTAGTGATTAATAAACCTAATTGAATAACGCTAAGGAAAAACTTTTTTTTTGTGGAAAACATGTGATAACACTAAATTTTAAGTAACTCAAACCCTGTTATATTCTCTTCATTTTTGTGAATAAACTTGAAGATATTAGCAAAAATATCGGCATTGGCATGTCTTATCGTTTGACTAAACCTATTATCGTCAGGGAAGTAAATAAAACAGTGAAGGTTTTTTTTTGCGAAGCGGGTATCTGGAATATGAAGTACATTTACGCAAAATCTCAGAACTTATGGAATTTTGTACTCCCATGACGGTTAGACATGCAGATGCCTACATAAATTTTAAAAAAAAATGCGTCGTCTCTTAGCATTGGCATGGATTAATTAGTTCACTATCGGTAAAACTATTTAAAAAAACTTTTTAAGTATTATTAGAACGACTGTGATTGGAAACTGGAATCTTCTCATTAAGATCACTTTGTAAAAGTAAGAGCTAAGCCTTAATTACTTTTTCAAATTTTCGTTAGTAACTGCTAGCAAATTCCTTTTAATTCTACTATGAGCTTATCTTTTGACAGATAGGCCTATTTTGGATTAATTAGCACTATAGGAAGAATACCTCTTTTTATTTGTTGGAACCTACTAACGGAATCTTCTCATAAAAATCTTTAAAGTAAGCTGAGTTATTTCTTTTTAATTGCGTTATAACTACTTATTCTTTGAAATATATGCGTGTATCGTAAACTATTTTCAGTTCTTCCCAGTTCCTAGTAACAGTGGTGTCTGAGTACTAAGTTATCTCCGTGATTGGAAACGTGAGTTTCACAGAAAACTTATGGAAAAACTGTCAAATACACGCAAACGCAAGCGCAACGGACAGGCCTTCAAAAAGAGATGTATGTTCTCGGATATTAAAACCAACTTTTTGGTAAAGCTAATAGTTTTATTCAAAATGGGTTTGAAAATCATTAATGTTGTTGAATGAATGTTCATTTGACTCTTGATTTCTTGATCAGCAACTGGTGTATTGAATTTGTGTAGATTTGATATTTTGACATGGTCGTAGCTTAAATGATCTACAAATGTTTCAGTTGACGTTTTAAGGGATTCTGCCGATGAAAAAAAAGGATTGTAAAATCAATTCAAAAGCGCAGATATACATTCAAGCTAGTACGAAGTGTAGCGAAATATATGATTGAAATGAAGATACATAAAAACACTAGCAGCTTTTGCTACTTAGCGAATCGCGGTTCTGTACAGAAAGAGATAGAGATTGCACACGAATTGTTTTCCCAACTGATTATTGTAGTGACGTCATCTGCGTATTTGGTATACCTGTAGTTTATGTAGTTTCATTCTTGTCTGGAAATGTTTTATTAGAGAGGTTACAATATAACTTAATGTGATAGTTTAAGAAGACATTGGTTTTTGACGTAGGTCAACGTCTTTGTTTTCTATACGGGGGTACAATTTTAAAAAATCGCATTAAGACCATCACGAAAAGTGGTCAGATTTTGAGCGTTAATATCTCAGTAATTTTTTGAAATATTTTCTGAACTTTTGCACCAATCAATCGGAAATATTTCTACGCATTGGCTTCAATAGAGAACAATGCTGATTTCGGGCCACATACTATTGAAAAATTCATATATTTTCAGCGTTGTCTTAAGAACCATATTAACACCTTCAGGCCGAAGAGATCATATTGCCCCCCCCAAATTACAGTATAAAATCACAGACTGAATAAAAGTGTACACTGTCTTCGGAAAATTTGTTCTACATCAATTATTTTATCTGGAAAATATTAAAAAAAAAAAAACATATTGACCTTGAACATCCTGAACATGAAGAACTTCAGGAAGAGAAAATAAATGCCTTCTTAGTAGTGTAAAGCGTTGGTTTAGAATGATACGAGTTATAAAATGTTTGGTGGTAAACGTTGAATATTTTTGTATCTTTCTGTAATGCTCTAGCTTATCCAAAATGTACTTAAGTTCAGAACTTCAGATTGAACAGCTGTAACAGTAGCTTTTAGGGCTGAATAAAATTATGATATGTATTCAAACATAGTGAAGGAACCTTTTGTAAAGTCAACAGTCATTATTTGATAATTTTGTGATGTTCTAGGTAATCGAAATTGTCCTTGAGTGCAGAACATAAGATCTACAGTAGTGACTATAGCTTTTTCGGCTATACAAAGTTTACTCCGGCTTCGTATTCAATCATATTCAGTTAATATTTTGATCGGGGTCTAAACTGTCCTGAAGCTCAAAACATAAAATCTACAGTTGTAACAGTAGCTTTTAGGGCTATATAAGGTGACAATATGTGTTCACATTCAATGAATCTTTTGGAAGGTCAGCAATCAATATTTTAAAACTTTCTGATTCTTTAGGTCATCCAAACTGTCCTGGCGTTCACAAGTTAAGATAAGCTGTTGTTACAGTTAGTTTTGAAGCAATACAAAGTTACAATAAATATTCAAAGATATTTAATTAATATTTTAAAAGGCCAACAAATATTATTAAGCAATGTGACATGTTCTGGGTTTTATTGAAACATATTCATTGAATATCTTGGAAGACCAACAAACATTATGAGGTAATCTTCTAGGTTATCCAAACTATCCTGGAATTCAAAACTGAACATTTACAACTGTAACTATAGCTTTCTGGAACAAACAAGGTGACAATATGTATTTTAACAATTTCAGCTAGTTTTCTGGAAGGTAAGCAGATATCTTGGAATGTTTTAGGTCACCAAAACTGCCCTTGAGTTCAGAAACTAGGATCTTTAGTCGTAACATTAGCTTTATAACCTATGAAAAGTGACGATATGCATTCAAATACATTCAGTGAATCTTTTCTAAAGTCACCAGTCATTATCAGATTATCTTGGGATATTCAAGCTCATAAAAACTGACTTGAGTTCAGAACTTAAGATATACAGTAGTAACCGTAGCCTCTAGGACTATACAAAACTACGATCACCATTCAAACATATTAATATTCTGACACGTCCACAGACATCATAGGATAATCTTGTTAGTTATAGGTCATTCAAAACATAAGGCCTACAATTATAACAGTAGCTTTATGGGTTATACAAATTCAAGTTAGTTTGTTCGGCATGAGTATCCCCAGATTATCTCATAATGTCTGTTGGTCTTCCAGGGCATTCATTGAATATGTATATCACAACATTGTAAAGTGGATAAAGCTACTGTTACAACTGTAGATCTTAAATTCTGGACTCCAGGACAGTGAGAGCTGTTATTGATTCCGCGGTTGATCTAACTAAACCACGTTGACTCGTGAGAAGTTACTTGTTTATTGTACATGAGGTTCTAACTCTCGACAGCGCTTTCATTTCTATTTTGGGATAAATTAATGCTTCCCATCATCCCAGCAGGAATAAGAACATTTATGAGTACGACCGAAGAGAAGTGACAGCCTAGCAACAGAAGGTTCAGCATCAAATTTTATTGGTCCAGAACCATTTTGTGGAGTCCCAGAGTGTGCTCTGAGGACTGAAATAAAAAATTGGAAAATATCCATGGTAAAATCAAACTGGAACGCTACGGACGCATGCATACAAGCCAGGAGATTTATAGGACCAAGTGCTGTAAGAGTCCGGATCTTGCTAAAGTAAAAAAGACCTTCTGGTAATTGCTGGTCTGTTGACAGGTCACTTCCCAGGTTCGTATCACCTAAATAAAGTTGGAAGAATTCATTCTACAGAATGTCGTTTTTGCCAGCTTGAAACTGAAATTGTACAACATATAAAGGGTGTTCCGATCAAAATTTTGTGAAATATTAATGCGTGTGAGTCGATCAAAGTTTTTATTAAAAAGTAAAATTAATTTTCTATTTCAAGTTCAGTTAATACAGAATATAGGAGAAATATTGAGCAATGCTTCCTTTGTACCGAATGCGAATTGCAGGGTATTTCGTTTAACATCTGCCATAAGATTGTGTACAGTCTCCTTGCCCTCTTTATTCGCCGCAGAACGTCAGTTTGCTTTGAACTGTTTTTCGCTCACAACAGCTTTTTGGGTCTTCTTAAAGTTCCGCTTGACGATGGCCCAATATTGTTCGATTGGGTGGAGCTCTGGTATGTTGGGAGGGGGGGCCTTGGGCACCACTTGAACGTTGTTGGCAGCATACCACTCTATGACCTTTTTTCCGTAATGGCAAGATGCCAAATCCGGCCAAAATAGAACGGAACAATTGTGTCGCTTCAGGAAAGGCAGTAGACGGTTTTGTAGGCACTCGCTCAGGTAAATTTCCTGGTTGACGGTTCCGGTCGCAATGTAAACGTTGCTTTTCAAGCCACAGATGACCTACCACAGCAGATATTTCTTCGCGAACTTTGACAGTTTAATATGAAAATATCTGCCACCTTTCCCCGCCCGGTTGCCGTATAAAATTCCTATCCATGAAGCTGTTTGAAGTCTGCCTTGACGTAAGTTTCATCGTCCTGTACCACGCAATCAAACTTCGTCAGTATCGTCGTGTACAACTTTCGCGATCGTGCTTTGGCCGACGTGTTTTGTTTATCATCGCGATTTGGAGTCACCATTTTCTTGTAAGTTGACAGTCCAGCTCGTTTAGAGCTCGCTAGAGCTAAATATCCACGGTTGAAGGCGCCACTTCCAGCTTCTTTGTGACATCTCGGACGGAGAGGTTGGGGTTCCGCTCGAAACTGCGGGCAACTCCTTTTGTCGTCGCTGTGGCCTCCGGGTTTCGATTTCCCCCCGATCCAGCTTTCCTGGCTGTCTACAAACATTCACTGAACACTTTTCATTCGTTGGTCACAGTTGATTTCAGAGAAGAGAGTAGTTTGGATTTTCGCCATGCACGTGCAATTTTCTTTTGCGTTGCTTCTCTTCCTTCGACGACATTTTGATAACTGAAGAGCTAATCTCAAAATAGCGGCATGATGCTACACGCGCACAACTTCAAAATGAGGGGTGTGCAAAATTTTTTAATGTACGATGAAAGGAAATGCGTCAAGTTTAAGTCTGCCAAATTTTGATCGAAACACCCTTTACTCTGCAATTGTGGAGCATTATTCAATCAAAGGATGTCAATATTTAGTAAGGGGTTACTAAATGCCCTGAAATTTGGCAAAATGATCCTGGTATGGTATTAGACTTTCTAAAACAAGTCGAGCCTAACTGGAATCAGGGGCTATGTCAACCAATGTCCATCACACCTTAATTGTGATAGGATATTTGCCTTGCACCAAATCAAATATGCAGTTGTGTTTTGATATCAAATGGATGCAGTTGTGTTTTGAAAAAAAAGGCTATTTTTGGTCACTAAACAGAAGCTCGATGGTGCTATTCTAAGCACTTGCATGTTACTGAGTTTATAGGATTACATATCTCTCTTCAGTCTACTTCATTTCCATAGGATAGGCATGCATCAAGGCAAATAATTAATTGGCTATCGAAGATTCATTGAATTCTATGCATTGGCTCAGCCTATCATCATAATCCTCTTGCAATCTAACGAATGATGAAAAGGATCAACAATGCAAATTCAATATCAAGATAGTTTTGCTAATTTCACTGTTGATTAAAACTTAGAATCGAATTATCCTATCTCACCAATCGAAAACTAAGAAGTTAATGTTCATCTACAATTACCGAAAATGCTCTTGAAATCAATGCGTAAAACATTCTCATCTCACCAAGCCAGCAGGGTCGAAATCATCCTATCGATTATACCGTAAAGCCCAACTGCTTGTCGATGTCGTAAAGGACACAGAGTAAATCCCCTCGGTAATAACTTAACTCCACTCTCCGCTCCTCTCGGGCCGACGAATCCGGACGGAGGCACAAAATAGATTTTATATTTATTGTCGTCACTACATTAGGGGATAATGTGTGTGGTGTTCCCGGCAAGAGCAATGTCACCAGACAAAACACAGTCAGTGTCAGTGCTCCCTCCTGCCATTTCCCCGTGTGGTTAGAGTAGAGCATACAAATAAAAGCCCAACTACCGACCTACCGACTGCCAACTTGTTAAGGAGTGTATCGAAAAGTAGTTATAAACTTCCAAATAATAAAATAGGCATGAAAACATGGTTAAAATTAACATACTATTTCAGTTTATTATAGCTTAACATGTTTACAAAAGATCCAAACGGAAAAACTAGTCATCATGTTCATTTCTGTAGAATGCCCGTACCTTTGATTTGACACCTGCCATCAAATTCTGCACAGTGACCTTTGTGCACTTCCTGATGCTGCTGCCCAATTTTTCTTAAAATCGGTCATGTTTTGGGACACCGTACCATCCTTCTTAAATATACGCTTGACTATTGCCCAATAGCGTTCGATCGGTCGCAACTGGGGACAGTTTGGTGGGTTGATGTCTTTTCTACGAACTTGATGTTATTCTCCGTCAGCCACTGTAGAGTGGATTTGGCGTAATGTGCCGATGCCAAATCTGGCCAGAAGAGAGGAGGGGACTGGTGCTTTCTATACAATGGTAGCAACCTGTTCTTCAAACATTCCTTTGATAAATCTCAGCATTTATAGTTCTTTTGTATAGAAAATTGAAGAACGCAAGCCACATGTGCAAATAGCTTGCCAAATGAGCACCTTCTGACCGAATTTCTCCATCGCAACAGTCGTATCTGCGGTTGGCATACGTTCTCCAACAGATTTAGTATAAAACTGCGGCCTCGGTAGCGTTCTTGAATCTTCTTTAACGTATGTTTCGTCATCCATCAAAATGCACTGATCGACATTGTCCAAAATGCAGCTGTACAGCTTTCGAGCCCTGGTTTTGGCACGAGACTTTTGTTCCGGAGTTTGTTTGGGCACTTTCTGCTTTTTGTACGTCTTCAAGTCATTCCCGCGCTTGATTCGTTGAATCATTCCGATGCTGGTCCTGAACTTCTTGGCTAGATCGCGAGTAGAGGCAGATTTGTTCCGTTGAATATAATCCACAACTTTTTGGTCCAAATCGGGGTTGCTGGAGCCGGGTTTCCGGCCACTTCTGGTAAATCCTGAGGGAGCACTCCTTATCAAACTTTTCGATGATGCGTTTTACACTTGCCGGGTGAACATTTACTCTTTTCGCAATCTGGTTGTAAGTAACACCTTTTCGATGCACCAAGTGTGCAGAATTTTCTTTTAGTCTCAAATTCAATTCGCGACATTTTGAATACAACTTTATCAACGGAAATGAATGAACTGAATAATCATTTTTGGCATGTAAACAAAGCAAATGGCGCTCACACGCTAAAAATATATACAGTAGTTTATGCGTAATAACGCATCGAATGTTTATAACTACTTTTCGATACACTCCTTACTAGTTGCTGACTGACTGACTTCTCGTTCTCTGCAAGGCGCTCGCATTGTACACACACAAAGTGAGGAGGGCAATGGTAGCGGGTCGAGAGGGGATCGACCGAGCGAAGCATATAAAACAAAATAAAATACCCCATAGTGTGATGATTTACTTAAAATATGTTTGTGAAATAAATGAAATCCTTGCTGTTGAAGTTGCTGGCCCTCCGGGGTCGGGGTGTCTTCCTTGTTGGTTGGTTACATCCGTTTATTCTGAGCGAAACAAACAAAGTGAGAGAGCCATCGGGATATGGTTGGGTGCTGAAGAGACTCTCCAGCGGCGGTCGGTGGTGGATTTTCAGGGTGTTTGTGCAGCGTAGGCAGCATCGTGGAATTGAAGATAGGGTTGGCAGAATATCATAACGGAACGGTGGAATTCGGATCCGTCATTGGGTTTAACGCCGATAAAAATTCTGGGCATCTTAACAAGATTTCCAACTATGCTTCTAAGGAAATTTCCACCAGATTGCTGAGAGAATCCATGAAGGGCTTTCGACGGAATTTTCAACAGGTTGTTTTATGAAAAAGTCTTCTTCTTAGCACTGCTCATCGCGCTCCTGTGGATGCTCGCGCTCGAATCTTCATTGAACATGACACGCAAGGCAAACTATGATGACCCGGATGCGGCTGGTAATGCATCAGTAGTAGGGTGTAAGCCAAAACCGATTTCACTAAATTTCAAGAAAGAGTAGTGCTCCAAAGTTTTGTCTCTTATAAGGAAGTCCCCATGCAAAATGTGAGCTCAGTCGATCTTCGTTAAGTGGAACCCCAAAGTGGTCAAAGTTTGACTTTTTGACCCATGAAAAATTTCCCCAAGGTACATGAAATTTCCGAAATCGATTTTTTTTTATCCCAGAGGTCTTAGAAATGCATGCAACGTCGAGAACTGCCCTAATAAACATTTACCATTCAGGAACGATATTATAATTGGTATGACCATAGCACTTACAGTTGGGATGATACCCCAAATTGGTGGTTTGGCACTTCTTATGGTTATTGTTTATGCAGGCGATGTTGGCTCGAACAAAAAAGTTTTGAAAAAAATCGACTATCTGGGACTAAAGCAATTTTTGAGTTGCTGAAGTGAATTTAAGTTTTTAGAATGATTTGAACTCAACTGCTGAGATTGTTAGAATTGACAAATGAGAATCTTGCAATTGACAATCAAAGCAACAGAAGAGCCTTTCAGTCTCTCAAACTTCTCATCAAATAATATGATATGTTTCTCTCGCGTTTCTCACTCATTTTGTATATCTTGTACAAGTGTTATGTGATACGATCGTATCAACAAGAATAAATATACCGGCATGGAAATTGAGCGTCATTTTACTTCTCTAGTACACAGGTGATCATGATGGTCATCGCTAATAGCGGTGTTTCTACCGTCAAATTCAGCAGACATTACCCCGTCAGTGGCAATATGTCCGCAGCTTGAGCTTTACGATTGAAGGTTCAGTTGTTGTTTGTTTCCCCTTTAACCCTTATGTGTTTGACAGGGTACCTGGGTACCTTTTCAAGTTTTACATTTCGAAATTTCATTTTTTTTAACAGGAATCTGAAATTCCCTGACATGTTCGTAAAAAACGGAAGGCAAATTTTTGAATATAAACATTTTGTAAAGTAGCAAGGGGGGCTTAAGAGGGGACTTCGATTTTTTTACCATTTAGCTGTTCGACAGGGTACCCAGGTATAGACCAAATTCAAATGATTGGAACTTTGGACCATTTGGATTCATTTAGTTCCCGAAGTCCCAATATCAAATGAATTTCCGGGAATGGATGTCAAAATCTTAAGAAAAATTCATAAAAACTATGCCTATTCCACTGTGGGAGATAAGCCGATTTGTTCCCGGAGCGGTCATTCTGTAACAAGTTTACGCGGTGCCTCGAGTAACATTTTCAAAACGAATCCCTGGGAATATGGGCAGCGCAATTTAAGAAATTTCAAGAAATATCTGCTGTAGGATATTTTCAACATTTAGTGGCCATCTGATGATTTATTTTTGGACCGGTGAGGTTCCGGTGGGGCCTCGAGTGGCCATTAACATTTTCAAAAAGAAACCCTGGCAATATGGGTAGCAAGACTCAGACAATTTCTCCAGAAGGCTATTCCTTAACGTTTATTCCGGGGACAACTTATCAGATGGCCACAATACGTTGAGAAATGTCCTCCTGGAGAAATTTCTCGAATTTTGATACCCATATTGCCAAGGATTCCTTATAAATGTATTCATGGCCATTAGAGACCCCACGGCAACCTGTTAGAGAATGGCCGTTCCAGGAACAAGTCGGCATATGATCATGATCCATAGTGAAATAGAAATAGCTTGTAGGAATTATTCCAAAGCTCCGGGGAATTGAATTTCCCAAATAATGTCTCCGTACCGGACCACAACCCCGGAAACCCGGATTTTCGGGAACCAGATAAATCCAATCGGACATTGCCGATAATATCCATGAAGCGGGTGAGTTTTTGAATCTAACAGTACCAAAAGAATTAAAATTGGAAAACAATTGCCAGAGGTTAACATCTATTGTGCTGAAAATAATTGCATATCGTTCTAAGAGATAATTAGTGAGTGATTAATTTTTCTATTCTCTTCATATCACATTCTCCAGCAGTCATGAAGGCTTTTGTTACAAACGGTTAAATCAGATCAACCTGTTTGTGAGTGACACAGTATTTGACCATCATCCGTTCGTGAGCTCTAATGATCATGAGAAGATGATGGTCATAGTCTTATAACCGTCATGAAAATGCACATCACTGGGCAATAGTGTTGAAACATATCCTGCATCATCGTTGACAACTGCTAGCATGTTATGTGTTCATTAGGGTGGTTCGCTTATTTGCAATTAGGTTGGTCTTTTTTGATGTTTTTTTAATGCAATGTAACATCATTGACACATCTCTTAAGTAATCATTAGCCATTGTCTGCGTTTAATATGTGATATTACGTTAGTATGGCTCACTTATTTTCCATAAGGGTGGTCCCTTTTGTCGAAAATAAAATTTTCAATACTTTTGTTCTGTTTCCAACCTACCGTACACTGACGAAACTTTCAACACTTTCTGTTAATATCTTTCATTCTAGCAAAAACATTACTGTCCACCCTTGGCGCCTCATGGTGATGAGCGAACATCTCTTTCCACATCATAATCGTTACTCCACGCACGGAGAATACAAAACATAACAATTAGAGCAAATAAAACATGTTAGGAACCAACAAAATTGTTACTTAAATTTCTTATTAACAAACACGCATAAAGATTTCTTTGTAAAATCTTTCTCGTTTATGGAAAAATGTTGCATTTCACACAGAAATAGAGTATTCTGTATTTGTGCATAAAAACGATAAATCTAGCGACAGTGAGCTAGCCAATTAAAACAATAATAAGTGTAAATTGAGTAGACAATATGCTTTGAAATATAAAGAAGATATGTAATGTGTATATTTTGAACAGTCATTCAGACAGTTCCACTCACGAAAAAACAACGAAAACGATGCTTTAACCCGGATCCCAAGCATAGTCAGGAAAAATCGGAACTATCAGTCATCAGAAATGTTTGGGTCACTGAATATTTTTTTCGAAGACATAAACAACCTAAATGGACAGGACCCTAAGATAGCATAGTCTGGAAAATCACTTGTTCTGCCCAACAAGAAAATTTTAAACTAGATCGAAAGGTATTAACCTACTGATCAACTTTGCTGAACACTGAAACTTGTATATCACCAGAATACCAAAGTTCAGGCTTAACCAGCAAATCAATGAAATCTGATGAGAATTCTATTAAGCTTACTTATTAAGTAATTAAACGAACTTTCTAGTTCGCATTTAATTTTTAAACTACTAGCAGCATTCTTAAACAAAAACTTTGAAGTTCACGAAAGGTTCGTTCAAGAGGTTGTAGAGAATGCTATTCAGCTCAAAAAGATCCTCAGACGAACTCAACAAAATTAAATAAATTAAAGACAGTTATATTCGACGTGTTTGTTCTTCTTCAATCCTGCCGCAAATTCATTTTCAAAGTGCTGTGTTGTTAAATGATGATTGAGTTCAATTTGAGGATTTTTTCTAGAGTAAATTAACTTATTCATAAATACTTACTACCTAGTCTCCAACTCGAGCCCTCCACCTTAAAACCGGAATTCTTACCACTGTGCCATAAGAACGAGGAAGGTTATGTTGCAATCTTATTTGAACCTAAAAGTCTCTAATAAGTTCATCTAGAACTCAATCAGAACTACAAATTATTTTAATTTACCTTGTTGAGTGACAGCTTTATTTTCTTCATCACACTGAGCTAACAGTTTTTTTAACGATGGTAATGAAATAAGCCGTCCGCTTTGTATTGCTTGAAAAAAATCTTTTTCTTTGCTCTTGTATTTTGTCAAACTTGGAGAACAATTCCAGATCATGCTTCAAATGTAAACAATCTTTTTGACATTTTTTAAAGTGCTACTTGGAACTTCACGTGTACTTCAAAAAGCAGGATAGTAGTTCAACAAAGATGTATTGTGAACTTTTGCGCTGTTTAAAAGTACGGTTGAACTTTGTGTTGCGTTTGTGTTTGTGTTGAAGTTCAAAAAAAGTTCTCAACTAACAACATATGAACTTGAAGGTTGACTTGAATAACAACAAGAAACTTTTTTTGAACTTTCAATTGCTATAAATGTTAATGATACTTTGGAGAAAATTACCTTCTGCCTGTACGTGAAGTGTCCTGTTATTTAGCAAAAAAAGTTCCATGGAACTCAATTTTAAGTAAATGTGAACTTCTGAGACTGGGGTCCTTCTAAGCTCAGTCGGTAAAAGGCGCAGCTACAAAGTAACACCATGCTGGAAGAGGCTGGGTTTGATTCCCGGTCTGGTCTAGAAATTTTTCGTTAAGGAAAATTTCTCGACTTCCTGGGTAAAGGTATGACTGTACTTGTAACACAATGATCCTTATGCAAACATGGTACCTGGCATCGAAAGCTCCCAATTAATAACTGAGGAAGTGCATTTAGAACACTAAGTTGAGAGCAACCAACTAGCAAATTGTGAAAGCAATAAGCTTGAAATGCTAAATAAGAAGAACTTCTGAGTTCTCCTCTCAAGTAAAATTCGAACTTTTGGTTGCTTGGGCAGCGCCACTTAGCGAGAAAACTCTACCTGTGTTCATTCCTTTCACCCGTTATCACTCGAAAGGTTTTGATTCCCTGAGCAATATTCTCGATGACAAAATCATTCCAAATGGACAGAATACCAAGGGTTACCTTAGTAAGGAAACCACTAGTGTAATCTAGCGCCACGTAGTGAAAATACCCTGAACTACTGGACACAAATCAAAAGGTCTTGACCAAATGAAAAGCCTTGCATTTGAAGCGGATCCAGCATATTCAAAAAATGTACCAGCAAAGATTCGGAACTGATAGTCACCAATGAAAAGGTCTTTGCCTAGTGAACAATTTTATCGAAGACAGAAAGGTTTTTATTAGTCAAAATGCCAACTTACAGCTAGGTCAGGTAACTCAATTGCACACCTTGCCGCGTAGCGGAAAGATGGTAAACTGCTGGTCATCAATGAAAAAGTATTGTTCCACTGAAAAATTGATTTAAAGACAACACCTTTCCAAATGGTCGGTATCCACAGGTATGGCACCTTCAGGAAATACAGTGGCACACAAGCGCCGCGTAGTTTGAATTACTCGTCACCATTCAAAACATCTTGATCCACTGAACAACATTGTCCAAGTCAGAAACATTCTATCTGGTCAGGATGCAAAGATACAGCGTATTTCTGAAAATAACTATCACACTAGCGCCGCGTTGTGAGAGAATCTTAGAATGTTCGCCAATGAAAAGGCTTTGACTTACTGAATAAATTTGCTCAAGACAGTAACATTCTATGTGATCCGCATCACCAAATATTCCGGGAAGGAATGTGTTATACAAAGTCCTCCTGTTCCAAAACTTGGCGCGATTGCTGAAAGGTTAAGAAAGTGAAGGGTCACAAATTTTCTGGAGAATCTCTTATGTTTTAAGGAGACTCGGCCTTTTCCAATTTACACGAATTGTCCTCCTTATTTTTTCGCAATTAGCGTATGCATTAAAAAAATGGAATGATTTTAGCGATTCTGCATGCAATCACCCGGTCACTAGGTGGCGAATCCACCTGTGTATGCCAATCTGTTGTGTACAGAAAAAAAATGACAGCTACGCAATCACCTGAAGGATCTGGTGTAAAACATCGTTTCGGCGAAACGTGACGTATTTGTATTTGTATTTGTCTTTGATTCATCGGACTTTGTGGTCTACATGAAGAACTTAAATCTAATAAAAGTCATCGTTAAAAACGGTTCAGCAAGCGGTGACGAAATCTTGAGGCGGACATGTTGTAATCAAATTCGTCGGATTCTACGTTGAACCGACGGACCATGGCGACAATGGAACTATTTGCAGCATGATTAGTTGCTTGAAATTCTTCGTGAAGCAACGCTCTTGCTCGAAGGGTTCGGGCAGGAGCGTATAGACTGATTCTCGACAGCAACTCAGGAACATCATATTCAGATAGGAGAAGCTTGGCTACGAACACAGATTGCGCGACATTCCTTCGTTTAGCCAGAGTATCCAGCCCCAGCAGGCGACAGCGATCGGCGTAAGCAGGCAAGTTTAACGGGTCACTCCATGGAAGGTGGCGCAAAGCATATCTTACAAACCTGCGTTGGACAGCTTCAAACCGCGCACTCCATACAGCCTGGTAGGGGTTCCATACAGCAGATGCAAACTCAAGAATAGAGCGTACCAGAGAGCAGTAAAGAGCTTTGAAACACAGCGGATCACGAAACTCATTGGAGATTTTGAACATGAACCCAAGCAGGCGATTGGCTTTATCAATGGTACCTGAGAAGTGGCGAGTAAATGTTAGTTTTTCGTCCAATACAACTCCGAGATCTTTCACATGATCAACCCGTTGAAGTGGAGATCTAGCAATACTGTATTCAAACTGGATAGCATTATTCGTTCGACCAAAACTTATTACGCAACATTTTGAGATGCTCAGAACCATCATATTTCGCACGCACCAATTACTGAAAATTTCAAGAAGTTTCTGTAGTTCGTAACAGTCTGCTAGGCTTCGAACGACCAGATAAATTTTAAGGTCGTCTGCAAACAACAACAGAAAACCTCCATTAAGCAATATGAGGAAAACATCGTTTATGAAAAGCGAGAACAGCAATGGTCCCAGGGTGCTTCCTTGGGGAACTCCGGAATGGTTTGAAAAATAGTCCGATGCATTGTTTCCAATACTGACAGATACTTGACGTTGCACAAGGTAAGATCGAAGCCATGTGCAGAAAGCAATGGAACAACCAATTTTCTCCAGTTTTGCAAGCAGTACGTCGTGTTCATAATGGATGACGAGACCTACGATATACGTCAACGGCTGACAGGAGAGCGGATACTTTACGTCCCCCACCAAGAAGGAAATCGATGACTTTAAATATATCTTCCATTCCAAGTTCCCAAAGGCCTTTCTGTGACTGACGATCACAGAGAATGGAATGTCCAAGTCGCTTTTCTATCCATTGTGGCTTGCGGTGAACGATGAGATACACAGTACGAAGTTCCTGCCGGAAGTTGCCTCCTTCGTCAAGAGTTATCACACGATCGAGAATGTGGTATTTTAGGTAGACCTGAACTCGGCCCTTAATGCCAAAAAAATGCTGGAGGAGATGGACTGGTTGAAGATCAACACATTGTTTTGATGACCGCCAACTTCCCCAACGTCCTCAAGTTGCGACCGATAGAATATGTCTGGTCGAATCTCAAATTGAGGACCTTCTCTAATAATTGCGTGGCCAAAGCGGAGAAGCCATTACCAAGAAAGAGCTGCCGAGATCCATCTTTTATTGGTCCGGCTGCTCTGAAGAGCTACGAAGCATTTTTGTAGCTCAATAAATGTAAGATTTTAGGAAACTTTGTTCCATTCAATTATCATTTGTAGCTTTTGTTTTTGCGTTGTCATTCTAAATAAGTCTATTTACTTTGATGCAAACGTTATCGGAGATCGGAGAGTACTGGAGATCGCTAAAATTATGAAACATACTTAAGCGTTGAAACGCTTTTTTGTTTAAATTCTCAGAACGATATCGAAAATCGCTGCTCCATCTATTTTTTCCTATTTTTTATCTCCTTCTCGCAAACTTACCTTGCTATTTCAAATTGATAAATCTCGATTGTTATTGAATGAACATCGAATCGAACTCCATCAGATTGCTCACAGCAAGTAAGCATACAAACTGATGTGATTAAATGTTCCTTCATTTAGTACAGATTCTGAGTTAAACCAATTCTAAATGTTGAGGTAATGGCTGCCGTCGAGAATGCTGCAGTTCCGGCCCATCGAGAGATTTTGGGCAATTAGGAAGCGGAAGCTTAAGAAAAGTGTAAAAACGGCTCGGGACGCGACTCAGATGACCAAAATGTTGAACAAATGTGCCAAGAAAGTTGACTCCGGAGGTGTACAGTGTTTGATGGGAGGAATAAAGTGCGAATTTTCATTAGAAACGAAGAGAAATGATTTGTATTGATATTTTTTCCTTAAAGTTAAGTGAATTACCTTTCTTTTGATGTATTAAACTTATTTGCACGTCAATCCGTTACCGAGATACAGATGATTTTATTATTCTGGATTCCAAATAGACATAGCTTTACAGATATGTCTGTATATCTGGCATCCTCCACGCAAAATAGTGCAAAATACCGCGCCATTGCTATTTTCAATAATCAATCAAATATCGTAAGAATTTTTTCCCCCTCAATATCAACCATAACCATCTGGTAACCCTATGTGAAATCCCATGGCTTTTCCCTTCCTGTCGCGGATTGTTATGGAAGAGTTTGCAATGACAAGAGAGGAGGGATTCAAATTTGACGCGTTATTTACTTGCCGGAGAAGAGAAGGCCGAGCGAAAGAGAGCAGCGCGCCTACTGCGAGCGTAAATCTAAGCTGTTGCCACTCTACAAGTACCGTCATGTCGGTGGGTCGGACGGCGACAACCCTTTTGTTGGTTTATCTTGTTTGTAGCGATATGCTTATCGGCCGGAGACCTAGCGGAGCGGTTTTGTAGAGGTTTTCTTGCTTACATGTCAGGGTGGCCTTAATGTCATGTTTAATGTAACTTCATGATAATTGTTTACGTATCGGTGATAAGGTCAATTAATTGGCTTTGCTAAATCAATCATGCCGTCGCCGTAAATTTGCTGAACCGTATCTCTGGACCCTTTCGTTCCAGGAAGCGTGGCTACGAAGCACTTTCCAAACAGATGAAGCAAAGCTCATAAACTTGAGTCCAATTTCGCTCGACTTTTCCGCCCTATAAACAGTGCAAAGTCAGTGTAAAGGCGAAGGCATAATAAAAAAGAACCAAGCATCCAGTCTCTCTCGGGGGACCAACGCCAACAGCATCAACAAGGACTAAATGCATGGGTTGTAATAAAACATAAGCTGAACATCTTTCTCTTGCGAGTTTTGCCGGTCGTCGCCCGTGTCGTCCCCCGTTCAAGATTGGTGTCGTCGCCCGTGCATTAAATGTTCCCTACCCGAACGACGATAATCGGCATGATTTTCGTTGAAGTTTGGTATGTCGACGCTACGATTGTATGTGTGAAACATTCTCGAGATTTATCAGCAGCATCTTTTTCGTTCTTTTTTCTTTTATTATATTTCTTCGAGTGTCGTATACACGAGATTGACTTCTGCTTTCCTGGCTTGTTCCGCCGCCGCGTGAGCGATTTGGGAACTGGAAAATGATGCGTGAGTTTTCTCCCATTGTCGTCAAATAAAGTCGACAAGATATTGGGTCTTGTCTCAGCTGCTGTTTGACGGAAGATGCGCTTGCTTTTGTACACAATTAAACTTAAGTAGGGACTTCGAGATCGTTTTACAGCTTAATAAGTTGGGTCAATTAGGTAGTACTTAACTTTGTTGTTGTTCGGTTCGGAAGTGATTGAGATGCGAGAGAGCGAAGAGGGGTGGATGTTGCGATGATCGGCAATATTTAGCGAATTCAAATTGCTATCCCGAGTCTATTTTCTATAAAAGTGTACATTTGGGTTCGACGAATTATGGAATACACACAACGCAACCAGCCCCTTGCTGAATTTCTCTGAAGTTTACGGGGAAAGAAACTAGTTTTGCTGGTTGTAGGTCATTTGGTCTAAAGTCGTTTTGCATAATGGTCATTTGGTATTATTGCATGCAATTTTGAATAAAAAAAAAACAGTGGAAGATTATGAGGTTCAAAATTTGGTGCACTTATTTTTCACTATAGAACGACAGATTTTGGGCTTCCACTTCGAAAAATGTGCCAGATAGCGACAGGAATATTACACGGTTCCAAAGTGCGTCGTCGGCTATGGTTTGGGGTGCTTTTGCAAGTGCGGCACATTTTTGCAAATTTTCATTGAAAAAGACGGTTAACGTCATAAATTATGGATTGGAAGTTTTGAAGAAAGTTGTTATACCAAGTGTCCGGTGAATATTTGGAAATGACCATTGCGTGTTCCAGCATGATACAGCACCATTCTTCACGGCAAAACTAGTCCAGAGCTGGTAACTTTTTCCTTCGATATTATTGCTTTCAATTTTCGTTTTCCTACGATACAAAATGATAACGATTAAAATTTATCTGCAATGTGTAATAGTAATTGTAATTGGTAAAAATGGTAAAAAATGTTTTTTTAAACAATATCTTGAAAAAAAGTGTGCATATGTTACCGAATACCCGTTGAAATTATTTAAAAAAACGATAATAATTATCAAACCAGATTGAGTGTATGGTCCACTGGTTCATTCACAGCAAAACAAACGGTATTTGGCACAAGCTGTCAGAAAATATCCGTTCATCAGTGGTGGTAAGTTGGCAGCCAATCTGGAACCCATCGTCGGAAAACCTGTAAGTCGGTTCACCACCAGCAGAGCCTTGAACGAATTAGGAATCAAGAGTCAGTTATGGTATGGGTTGCTATTTTCTATGCTGAAGTGGCCACCAGGATGTTCTGGAAGAGATAAAGTTCAAGGAAAACTACAGGTATTAGCTGGAACGTAATACTATATCTCAAAATCAACCAGGAAATATCGGCTGGACAGCAATTTTCTTTGCGTTTATGCACGCCAGTGACCCCAAGCAAAAGTCGAAGTTTGTGACAGACTATTTGGCTAGGAATAACATAACTGTGCTGGATCTCCCTCCTCAATCGAGAATCTATAGGATGAAATCGGACGAGAACGGCAAAACAAGCATACTTCCAACAGAAATCAATGCGGGAGAATGAAGCTGTGTGGAACAATCTTAGTCAAGGAGCAACTCAAATCTTGTTCGAATCTTTGCCAATACGCAGTAAAATCAATGAATTATTAAATAGTGTTCGCATATGCGAGAAGCACACCTATGTGCCGATCCCTTGTTCAACGGTTACCGGTACGACGATACAACAGACAGGTTGCGTTTTTTTTTTGACGTTTTTGGATTTCCGAAGATTTTTTTAATCGAAGATTTAGGCCAGTGCTATGAATATAGCAGCTAGTTACTAAATAAGAGATCTCCAATTTTACAAAAAAAAAAATACAACATGCGGTCTTACCTTTACGGAGATGCCCTTAAGCTGATCCAAACCAATCTCCAAGTCAATTGAAATTCGGCCGCAAAGTGTCCCCAAGAAGTCCGTTCCTCGCCACGGGGTCAGACAGCCCATCTATCGCAAGTGTCTCTTCTGTTTCTACCACCATCCCCTGTACTTGTGCCCCGTTTTCTCTAAGATGAATATCGAAGACAAGGAAAAGGATGTCCGGCGCCACTAACTTTGCCGAAACTGTCTGAAGGGTCATCAAGCTCGGGAATGCCACTCCTCAAGCAGCTGTCGTAAATGCAGAAACCGCCACCATACTCAACTCTGCCCCGAGGAAGCGTCTCCAGTATCTGCGAACTCCAGAACCTCGGAATCGTCCCCACCGAAACCCGGCTCTGTCTCAATAGTAGAAGAGCAACCTAGAAACTCCGCATCTTCCGTCTCTAAATCTGTATGTTGCGCTTCTTCGGAAAAGCGCCCTACTGGCCACTGTAGTGGTAATTCTTGTCAATGAAATTGGAGCCGAACATATCGCTAGCGCACTTCAGATCCTCTGGCAGTGAGTGCTGCATCATGGCTGAATCTCTCGACCAACAGATTAAGGCCAAACACTTCAAGATCAACGTTCCGATTGCTGGTATCGGGCAGTCTTCAACGCGCGCCCATCACAAGCTTCAATCAACCATCCGCTCTCATGTCAGCGGATACTCTACCGTCGTAGAATTCTTGGTGCTCCCAAAGGTCACCGTGATCGTTTCTCCTGGGAAATTCCGGACGAAATACCGCTTGCAGATCTGTCGTTTCACGTTACGAGACCCGTCCAATTGGTATTGAGAGCGGAAATCTTCTTCGATCTGTTCAAAGTGCCCGGTCGGATTCAACTCGGTGAGTCCCAGCCAAGCCTAGTCAACTCCGTTCTAGGTTGAGCCGTATCCGGAGGGATTCCATACTGCCAACCGTCAACATCCGTCACCGCCAACGCCACAACAGTCGCAGATCTAAATCGTCTAATGGGGAAGTTTTTGACCATCGAAGAATACAACGACTCCGTCGAAGAAGCCGCTTGTGAAGTTCATTTCCATCGGGCAGTATCTCGCTCTCCCGAAGGTCGCTACATTGTTCGACTTCCGCTGTAACAAGACGCTCTTGCCAACATCGGTAACAATCGCCGTTCTGGTCTCCGTCATTTCCCCCTCGTCCAAAACCGTCTGTCTCGTAACCCGGAACTAGGCGATCAATATTGAGAGTTCATGCGAGAATACGTAGGATTAGGACACATGCAACAAGTCTCCCACATCACGCCGTTATTCGTGAAGACAGTACGACCACCAAAGTGCGTGTAGTCTTCGACACATCCTGTCGCACCTACGAAGGATCATCGCTAAACGACGCCTTAATGGATGGACCAACCGCCCAAGACGATCTTCGCTCAATAATCATGCGCTCCAGAACCCATCCCATAATGCTTAACGCCGACATCAAGCAAATGTTTCGTCAGATACGAGTAAATGAACGAGACACATCACTTCAGTTCGTCAGTTCGAATCGTTTGGCGATCCTCACCGGATGTACCTATGGACGCGTTCGAATTGAAGATCATAACCTACGGCACAGCAAGTGCACCTCTTCTGACCACTCGACTACTTCGGCAACTCTCCGAAGACGAGCAAGATCGATTCCCACAAGCTTCCGAAATTCTACGTATGGACTTCTATGTAGACGATTTGTTTTCTTGGGGAAACAGCGCATAAGAAAGCATTGCACTCTGAAACCAGCTTGATTCGCTTCTTTTAGCTGGGAACTTCGAACTAAGAAAGTGGGCCTCTAACGTCGAAGCAGTCCTAGAAGGAGTTCCTCCCGACAACCGAGCTCTTCTGACCTTTGTGGACATATACCGTGACCAGTGTATCAAGAGTCTGGGGCTCCACTGGGAACCTGCAACCGATCATCTCCCCTACAAAATCGACCATCTATCGCTAGTCGATGCACCTTTTAAAAAAGAATAGCGCTTTCCCAAATAGCACGCCTGTTTGAAACACCCGTCATAACATCGGCGAAATTCTATGGACATGCCCGACGACGGGCACATATGGGGTTGGGATGACGAATTTCCGCAACCCTACAAGGAACAAAGGCACACCTACACCTCCCGGTTGCCTCTTTTGAACGAGCTGCGCATCGAGCGCTGTACTCGGTGTCCTGATCCTGTGTCGGTCCAACTCCACTTTTTCTGTGATGCATCGGAAAATGCATCAAATCGGCTAACCCCGCTGGCGAACCTTAAACAGCACTGCTAACTGCAAGGTCTAAAGTTGCACCTTCAAGGCAACAAAGCAACCACGTCTAGAACTCTTTGGAGCTTTGCTCGCAGCTGAGCTCTACGGGAAGGTAAAGACATCCTTAACACTCGCAATCGAAACCTTTTTCTGGGTGGAATCAACGATCCTCATTTGTTGGCTCAACTCTACACCTTCAAAGTGGACCACCTTCGTGGCTGATCGTGTCTCTAAAATACAGCTGCCACCCAAAACTGGAACCATGTTTCGGGACAACAAAACCCAGCGGACCATATCTTTCACTTCCAGCAGAAAATCTCCTCAAGAACGATCTCTGGTGGAAGGGTTCACAGTGGTTGACACTCGACAAGAAGTTTTTGACTATCCAGCAAACAACAAATAACTCCGACTTCGACGGTATTTCAGCAGATCACTGACGGCCGCAGCCGAACCATCTTTCATCGACGCCTACGACGACTTCGTCGAGCCCCCGAAGAAATGCAGGCAGCAGAAAGTGTACTGATTCGTCAAGTCCAGCAGCAGCTGTTCTCCGCTAAGAAATAGCTTAAGCAATCTATATCAGTCTCGTCGAAATCTTGCCTCCATTGCTTTCACCCGATCCTATCCGCCGATCAAGTGATCCGACAGACTCAAACGAACCCAAAAGCCATTCGATAGCAAGCTCGCAGCTCCCCAATTGCTGCTCAATATTCTCCGTCTAAGGTATTGGATTACCGGGACAAGAAGCTCGGCCAGAAAGATCACTCAGCACTGCGTAGTCTGCGTCGGAGCACAACCAAACCTCGTCCAGCAGTTAATGGCCGAGCACCCAGTCGAAAGAGTAACTGGGACCCGCCCATTTACAATTACTGGGATCGACTACTGGGGGTCCAATCGCACTCTAACCCATCCATCGTCGAGCAGCAGCAGGTTGTTTAAACTCTCAACCGATCGTTCCATTGTGTGATGACCCAAAAGACTTCGAGCCTCTCAGTCCTGGGCACTTCGCGACAGGTGCGTCCTTGTAGGCTGTTCCGGATATCGATGACACCACTGTGCCAATGAACTATCAGCAAATACAGCGAATACTGCAGCACATATGGCAAATACCGGTGCCATACACCGAGTACCTGTGTACACTGCAAGTCCGGACCAAATCAACAATAACGTCCGAATCCAAAGGGGCCAGCTAGTCGTTCTGATGAAGGACCATACTCCACCGCTCTATTGGCCCACCGCACAAATTATTGAACAGCATCCAGGGATGGACGGATGATCGACAATCGAGCAACAGCATGTAGAACATCGTGGCAACTGTCACAAACGATCTTCGAAGGGGCCAGGATGTTCGCATATGCGAGAAACGACACCCATGAGTCAACGTGATCATCAATCATCAGCAGCCAATCCCTTGTTCAACGGCTACCGATTCGACGATACAATAGACAGCTTGTGTTTTTGACGTTTTTGGGTTTCCGCCTCTTCCGTCTTCCCGTCAACTGACATCTATAACAAATAAAACCCTCATTTTTTGTCATCAAACGAACCGACAGGTGGCGTCTACATCATCATCGACGAGAAGTGGGTACGAGAAAATTTGGTAATCGTGGAATTAAGCCAGTACTGTGCACATGAAGAAATTTTTATGTTAAGTGAATAAAACTGTAAAATTAAAAGTTAATCTAAATAAATAATTTATATTAGTGAATTGAGCAATACGTTAAGAACCGAATTTGAGTTTAACGGTGCAGTGTTGAATTAAAAATGATGTCTCAAATTGCTGAGCAAATCGACAAATAGATAAATGTAATTTCTACATATTGTCCAATCATTTTCGCCCCTTGAATTGAACTAATTTGTCGTCTTAATTTTGATAATTTGTTTATGAAATATTATAATGTTTTTAAATCAAAATTACTGAAATTTAACCTAAAGAAAGAAAAGTGAACTAATAAACTATTGGAAATAATTTATTACCTACTTTACTCAAATGACGTTCTTATCTGATCAATCTTGCACCACAATGTGCATGCTGTCGACAGTGGATGAGCACAAGGCATCAACTTTGACACAACTCAAGTTCGTAATCTAGCAAATATGCGACGAGATGCCAATGCAAGTCGTGCCTGCCGCCTGTAATGGGTTTGAGAAACGGTTGAAGCAGGTCTAAAGAGTTGTAAATCAAGGGGGAGTTACTCCAAACCACATGCTGTAATGTGCCTGTGTTATTGTAATCAATAATAAAATCTGAATTACCAATAAGGTGCAAATGTAGTTTTAATTTGTATGAGAATTTATTGGACACGGTGTTAAGCTCCATTAAGTTCCTTAGGACACCCGAAGTCGTCAAAGCCTGTTCCAGATAGCGCGATGAATTCTGATGCGAAAACCAATGAAAAATGAGAATAACATTTCTTCAAACATGTCAAAGACCCAGCACTAGCACTTGGTTTATAATTATAGATCGATATTTTGTAGACGAACATTTCGATAGCGTTGACAGCACCGACGAGGCCTTTCAGTGAGCTAAAGCTGAGAGCATCATCCATGTACAGAGTGATTTTGAACTCAGACATTGGATTTCAAGTTCACCTGTTGCTTTTCGTGGTCTATGAGGGGCAACGACTGCACAACACCAATCCACTTCGGCCGAGCAAAGGAAGCGGGCAGCGAAAGAGTCCTGGGTATCATATGGAATCCGGAATTCTTCGGAACACCGTGAACATCTTCAAGAATACTTGAGCGGAACTGAAAAACCAACAAAGAGATTAATCCTGAGTTGTGTCATGGGATTCTTTGACCCTCTTGGGCTGTTGACGCCTTCCACGGTCCATGGGAAAGTCCTCGTACAAGACCTATGGCGTACGGGCTGTGAATGGGACGACAAGGCAAATGAGGACTGTTGGATGAAATGAAAGCGCAGAACCGGATTGCTTCCCGCGGTAGAATCTATACGAATACTTTGGAGAAGCACCCTGGTCACCTGTCGGAGTGGCGGAGCTACAAATTTTCAAGGATGCAATTGAATATGCGTATGGTTGCGTTGTTTATCTGTGATCAATCGTTGAAGGAATCGTTCGATGCAGTTTGATAATTTCTCGCTCAAACAGTAGTCGATAACATAGACGCACGGATACTGCACACGGTGCTCAGCACTCATTCCAAAAAAAAAATCGACGATGCGTCCTATGGAACAATTCGCAAACCGTGAGTAGTAGGATCGCTTCTGACCAGAACAAATTTAAGCAATTCGTGGCCTTTCGTATCGGTGAAGCGTTGGACCCAATTGAATGCAGTGGATATTTTGACGAAGTGGAGTAGAAGAGGTCCACCTTCGGAAAGTGATAGTTCCTGGGTTCACCGGTCACCGATTCCTGCTCTGAAGAACAGTGGCCCGCTCCAGCAGCACCAGTTGAAGAGACGAAGAAAGAAGTACGAGCCTTCGTACTGTACCACAGGGTGGCATTGGTAGAAGAGGTTATCGACAGTGCAAGATTTGCGGGATGGGCGAGACTACTGCGAAGTACGGCGAGTGTACTACGGTTCATAGAGAACTGTAATTGTAAGAACCAAGTGTCGATGATCAGAGCGAAGGGACTGGCGATTTTGATACCACTTCAGCAATATGAGTTGGTATAGGCTGAAAACGTGCTATGGAAGCTAGTGCAGATCCACAGTTTTTCAGACGGAATGGCGATACTGACGAAAAACCAGGAGAGGAACCGAAATCAACCACCGATTCAGATCAAAAATCCAGCGTGTTGTACAAGCTGACCCCTTTTTGAAGGACAAAAACGGAATATTCTTCCATTTGAAATGAAGTATCCAATCATTCTATCCAGAACTCACGACGTCAGGAGGAAACCGATATTGCACTATCAAGCGAAGTGCGTTCATGAAAATCAAGAAACCATCGTCAACGAGCTTCGCCCAATGTTTCATATTGAGATTAGAACTCCGAAGTTCACATTTAGTTGAAGTTTAGTTCTATGGAACTTTTTTGCTGAATAAAAAGGACCTTCACGTATAGGCAGACCTTAAGCGTGATTAATATTTAAAGCCACTTGAAAGTCTAACTCAACCTTCAAGCTCATATGTTCTTAGTTGAGAAATTACTTTGAACTTCAAAAAATCTCTAACATAAAGGTCACTCAAAGTACTAACCGTACTTTTACAAAGCGCAAACAATACATCTATGTTGAACTATTTTCCTACTTTTTGAAGTATACATGAAGTTCGGAGCAATACTTTTGAAAATGTCAAAAAAATTGTTTACATTTGAAGAGTAATGCTGCAAGTTTGGCGAGATACATGGGCAAACAAAGGATTTTTCAAAAATAGCAAAAAATATGGCTTATTTTATTACCATCGCAACAAACTGTGAGCTAAATGGGATGCAGAAAATGAAGCTGTCACTCAACTAGATTAACATAATTCGTAGTTCAGATTGAGTTCTAGATGAACTAATATGCGACTTTTAGGTTTAGATAAGATTATAAGGAACAAAAAGGTTCTAATGTATGGAATCAACGCTTCTAGTAAAATCATAGCATAATCCACCTCGTGCATATGGCACAGTGGTAAGTATCCCGGTTTTAAAGAGGAAGACTTGAGTAGGAGACTAGGTAGTTAGTATTTATGAAGAATTTAATTTACTTAAGACAAAATCATCAAATTGAACTCAATTATCATTTCACAACACAGCAATAAAATAAATTTTCGGCAGGATTAGAGAACAATGAATTTGTCGAATATAAATGTTTTTGGCTTTGTTGAGTTCGTTGGAGGATCTTTTGAGCTGAATAGCATTCTCTACAACCTCTTAAACGAACCTTTCGTGAACTTCAAAGTTTTCTTAAGAAGTCAATAAGAATGCTGCTAGAAGCTTAAACATTGATTGAATGCGAACTATAAAGTTCGGTCAATGACTTACACTGATAGGCAAAATAAAGTGCCCACCTCATCGTTTTTTCAATTTCTCTCATTTACTTGGTTCAAATTAAAGTAAACACACTGTATTTATTTTATTATCTTATTTTTTATATTCTTTTTAAGTTTCACTTATCCATAAGTTTCACTGAGAAAAAAAAGGAGTTTTACTTAAAGAAAAAAAATTAGGCCGAAGCGTTTACAGGAGGTCCGGAAGGCCAAAGGAGGACACATCAATTATTGAAATGCTTTTATTTTACTTTAATTTATGTTTTCTGTAGCCTAAATGAAGTGGGCACTTTATTTTGTCACTGTTTCTTTTTCAACACAAATTGATTTTTTTTTCTTTAAGTAAAACTCCTTTTTTTCAGTATTCCATAAGTGAAACTTAAAAAGAATATAAAAAATAAAATAAGAAAAAACCCACACTGGGTTTACTTTAATTTGAACCAAGTAAATGAGAGAAATTGAAAAAACGAAGAGGTGGGCACTTTATTTTGCCTATCAGTGTAAAAAGTAAGCTGACTAAAATTCTCATCATAATCCTTCGATTTGCTGGTAACCCTTTTTTCAGAACTTTTCGTTGCTTGGGAAGTCGTACGACAAATTGTGCCGTCGAAAGGCATGCTTCGGTAATAATATTATTTTGCCTCCTACTACACGGTTCTCCTGCGGCATCCCGATTGTCCTGGAATGGCCAATATGGTCATTGATGCAATTCAAGGTTGTAAGTAGAAGTTTGAAACGTCGAAAGTATATGGTTCCCCCGGTGAATCCGAATTTTTCCGGAATAGCCAATATAGTCAATGGGCCATTTCTAGGCTAGAAGTAGACTACTTATAAAAAATCATGAAGTTTTAGCCGTCGAAAGGCATGTTTCGGTGAAAATTCGTATTGTCCCCTCCTAAAAGGTTCCTCCGGAGCATCCGGATTGTCCCGGGATGGTCCAGGTCAAAGCTAGTAATAGACTGTTCATGAAAAATCATGAAGTTTGAGCCGTCGAAAAGCACGTTCCGATGAAAATTTCTATCTGTCGCCAACGCATGGATCGTGGCAAAATATGCTCTTTTCCGTCACAGATTTCTTGTGACCAATCGGGTCAAAAAAGGGCAGTGTTTACCAGAAACAAAAAATTGGGACTTTATTAAGCATTTTGACTGCAAAGACTTTAAAATTTGGTAATATATAGTTTCCACAATGTGGGTTTGAAATCCAGGTCAATATGTCCCGAAACACCTTATTCTAAACTTCTTTGTAACAGCCCTTCAGAAAGATACAAAAATGGCCTCAAGCAGAAACGTAACCTGCTATGATTTAGTAAAAGTCAAGAAAATTCAAACGTCTAGATGATTATTTTAGAAAGTTATAGCATTTTTAAAATCCATTCCGGGTTATATTAACTCCGACACCTAAAAAAAGTTAAAGAAGATTTTCGGACACACTCGGGATATTAGAGGTCAAGTTGCAAAATACAAATCGGAGAAAAGTAAGTGGTAAATAAAAAACTAAAATTTAATTAAGAAATCTAACTAAAATTTTGTAATTCAGCTAGGCACAGTAGGGAAAAAAGGAAAGGAAAAATAATACTAAAAACTTAAATAAAAATAAATTTACTATTCTAGTTTGAGCTGGCCAGAAATCTGGAACCTGCTACAAAATCAGCTTCTGTAGTCCGAACAACCTCAGTTTTATTGGATTCTGGGATGGTTATGACCTTCATTGGTTTAGTTTTTGATAACAACATACACTGAAAAAAAATCAATAAGACATGAAAAAGTTTTTGTTAGAAAATCTTTGTTTCCTCAAAAGTGCCCATCTTGTGAAGTATGAACGGTTGGTAGGGAACTTAATTACCTATCTTGAGACAAAATTTCATCGAAATCAAAAATGGTGTTTTTTTTTAAATCGACTTTGAATTTTTTTATATGATTTTTTTCAGTGTAATTTTGTTTTTTTTCGGATTTTTTCACTATTTGTAGGAGTCGTCATTTCTTTTTATTTACACTTGAAAAAAAAACGATATAAAAAATTCAGCACTTTTCAAAAGACAGTCTAGAAAAAAAATTGAAGAAACTAAGTATGCAAAGTGGTCTACGCACCCAGAAAGTTTCGTTGTAATCTGAGAGAGTGCTGCCAACTCCGCATACGATTTGGGGCAAAAACCGTCATGAGTCAGTCGAATCTAACCTCAAATTGTTTCGATCATGAGGAGCTCTAGCTCACAAATACCAGAGTGGCCAGAGACTCGGGAAAATCGGGAAATGCGGGAAAAATGCGGGAATCCAAAATCATCGGGAAATATTCGGGAAAAAGGCCGGAATTTTTGTCATATGGAAGGAACGATACTCACACCTTTTTCATATGATTTGAGTAGCGTTTTTGTCATTTACTCGGTCCACCGATCTCATTGTTCAGCCTGTTCAAAACGTACCGCTTAGAGCTTCTTCGGCGGTGGTCTATTTTAGCATCTTTATAGTTGATTTGCATCAGCAAACTTAAAAAGAACCAGCTAAAACAGACCAACTTTGCGTTCCCCGCACCGGTGTAGTATTTCTTGTTGCTAAACCCACCAACACCTATCATCTTGTCAATCTTACAATATCCAGAGATCAGAAGTTTTGTTTTCTTCAGAGACCGAGGAGTTTTCGCAAACTTTTTACCATGGATTGGTTCTAGTGGTGGCGTATGTCCTCAGCTAGTTCTCTCGACGAAAATGTGGGGGTTGGTGACCCTGAGGATATTTTGCAAATGTGTCCTGAAGACTTACGGCTCGCAGTATTTATGTCCCTAAATATCGAAAAAGGAGAAGAAACTGATGGACAAAAACATTTCCCAAAAGTTCGAAAAAATCTTATAAATTCAGTGCACTTAGAAACTCAGGGAACTTATCAGAAGCTCGGTATACTTCTTAGATTTGACTAAGACTTTCCCAAAGTTAAGCTATTCTCCCTGATGTCAAAGAAACATCCCATAAAATCTGGGAACTTTCCAGAAAATCAGGGAGGTTTCCAGAAATTAAAGGTTCTTCCTAGAAGTTCAGACAACTTTCCTGAAATTCAGATTGTTTCCTAGAAATTCAGGGAATTGTCCACAAATTCAGGGAGCTTACCACGAGTTCAGGTAAGTTTCCAAAAGTAGAGGGTTCTTCACAGAAGTTCAGGTAATTATCCAGAAATTCAGGGGGCTTCCAGAAGTTTAGAATACTAGATTATATTGGGTATTTTTCAGAAGTCCATTGAACTAGTCAAGGTGTTCAGGGAACTTCCCAAAAGTTCAAGGAATTTTCAAGAAAATTAAAAACATCCAATAGAGAACAGTCAAGAAATTCATGAAGCTTTTCAACAGTTTGTGGATTTTCCTAGAGGTTTAGTGAATTTCTTAGAATGTCATGAAACTTGCTAGACATATACAGAACTTCTTAGATGTTCAGCGAACATGTAGGGGTTCAAGAAACTACCTTGATGTTCAGATTTTCACTTGAATTCAAACAACTTCTCAGAACTTCAGGAAATGCTCACAAAGATTATGGAACTCCCCCAAAGATCAGGAAACGTTCCAAAAGGTCAGCAAACATCTCAGACATTCAGAGAACGTCTCAGAAATTCAAGAAATTTCCCAGAAGATCAGGGAACTTTCCAAAAGCTCGAAAAAACTCCCAAATGCTCAGGGGACTCAGCAATTTTGGAAAATTCTCAGAAGTCCTGCGATCTTCCAAGAATATAAGAAAACTTCCCCTGAGATCGAGGAACTTTCCAGAATTCCAGAAAACGTCCCAGATAAACAGGAAACAGAATTTTTTGAGCATTCGAAAAGTTTAGGAAACATTCAAAGGATTTTTCCATAAGATTGGTGAGCTTCCTAGAACTTCAGGGATCTTTCCAGGTGATCGAGAAACTTTCCAATCGTTCCGAAAACATCCCAAATGTTCAGGGTATTTAAGTTTTAAGAAGAACTTAAACTTCTTACTACTCGATAATTTTTCGAACCCAACCAAAACGAGAATAAAGAAACCAACTACTTTTTAATCAATTTCATAGAATTTCCACCTATTCACAATCTTGGAGATCATGAAAAGTTCTTGTACGGTTTAACAACATCTCGGCAATGTTAACTATTCCACAAAAATTCCACGGCTTCCACGATTTTTTTTTCAATTTCTCGTAAGTTATTTAAATATGTGTGATATTCTGCTTTTTATCACAGAATATGGACCTGCTGGAAGTTAAAACAACTTATGGGAAGCGAATTCTGATTTTATAAGTGATTTCCAGAAAGTTGTTCCTATTCCATGGATGATCAGCAAACTTTTTGGAAATTCATCCAAGTTTCCAGAAACGTTAATAATTTTTCGGCAATTCAATGAACTTCTCTAAAGTTCCACCATTTCTCTTCTCGAAAGACAGCGAGCAAACTTTATGATTAAGTTTAATCATCTTCTGGCATGTTCATTTTAGATATTTGCACCCAATCTTCATAGATATTCCGAAGTTCATTAAATTAAATTTTTAAAGAGTGCGTTCAGTATGAAACTAAGAAGCTTATATAAGTTCTGAAATTATGCAAAATAGATCCGGCATAAAACAAAACTTACAAACACCAGCAATGCAGCGATGTTTGGTCTAAACAAATAAATCCAAACCACGATTTGAACCACCGTTGAAGATGCCCTTAGAAGATCTGGCTACACGGCTGTAACAGGTGAGGCCAGAAATGAACTTATCTTTCATGTGGTGGCGAATGTGTTTGATGTTTGTCGAATTGCGTATGTACGGGTGTTAACACATGGTGAGAGAAGAATTTGGGCAGCTGTGCTCAATGCCGTCTGAGGTTGTTTGCCGGATTCCAGAGAAAAGAAAATGGTTTGGGCAAATTTTGGCTAGAACCAAGAAGGAGCTACCAAATTTGACAATATTTGTTGAAAATTTGCTCATCCTGTCGCACAAAAAGGCGTATTTTTAATAAATGGAAAGTGTCTGGTGGTAAATCAAACTGGAAAAAGTTTGGGAGCTCAATGATTTAGCTACGAGTAATTTATATTGACTCATCTTAACAGTCGGGAAAATAAGGCAAAAATGCGGGGAAAATTCGGGAAAAATTCGAGAATTTTTATATTAAGATTGTGTGGCCACCCTGGAATACTCACCCTGCAACCAGATATCCTAGAGGGTTTGAGCTGTTTAGTGGAATACTTGTAACTATAAATTAGAAGAAAAATTAGTAATCTCCATTTAATTCCAACTACCTTTGCTTATATTCGACAGATACGCGTATTTCGTCTACAATGTGCAGACTTCTTCAGTGTCTCGTACTAATAACTCGACTGTCGAGTTATTAGTACGAGACACTGAAGAAGTCTGCACATTGTAGACGAAATACGCGTATCTGTCGAATATAAGCAAAGGTAGTTGGAATTAAATGGAGATTACTAATTTTTCTTCTAATTTATAGCTAACCAGATATCGACAATCATTATGTTTGGGAGCAACAGAAGCCGTAAAAAGAAGAAATGAGTGTTCTGTTCTAAGATACCTTGCCAAGAAGCAGTGAAGATGAAGATATGAAAACAAAAATAATCCTGAAATGAAATTAAAATGGAATTATAGTATATTTACGTTAAAAAATCAATAGATTAAGTGCGAGCCGGTTTTGATAAATAGTTAAAGGAGATTTTCGGACACATTTGAGAAGTTAGAGGTCAAGTTGGAATATAGATATTAAAATATAAATCGGAGAAAAGTAATTAGTAACTGGAAAAACACATTCGAACTAAGAAATCCAACTTAAATTTTGTAATTATGCAAGGAACAGTAAGAACAAAAGGAAAATAATACGAGGGCAAAAAGAAAACTACTTTGTGAGTACTGAATATTATTAAAAATAACACTAAAAACTAAATTAGTTTAATGCTCTAATTCAAGCTGACCAAAAAAAGTGGAGTCTTCTACAAAATCAGTTCCTGTAATCCGAACAGCATTAGATCTTGAAAATAAATGGAATTCCACTTCACAATATAAGTGAGACGCCACACCGTAGGCTGACATTGTACTCTGATCATTCTAAAGTTCAAACTCCCAACATACACTTCGTTCCCAATCGAGTTGGAAAATCTCCCACGAACATGGCACGTGTTCATTCGATGTGTCACGGAGTGACCGATTACGTGACCCCAATAAACATTTTCTCCGAAGCCAGTTTTCATTTATCAGTCCCACGTCCATCACCCATCGCGCCCGATTTGCACTGCATAATTATTAGGCATGTAGAACAAGGAGGAGTTAATCGCATTATGGGACCAACATGGAAATTAATTTCTCGCCGGTCCCTGCCCTGCCCTTCAATCTCACTTGATTAGATCCAGATTTATGGCGCGAGGGTGTTCGTGCAGAACGAACACAATGGGAAGCATGTTGAGAGTATTGCATAATTTTGGAAACAGTTTTGTTTTCAATTAAAATTCCACACGGATATCGGTAGGAATTCTGAAACTGATCCAAATGTCAACATGTAATTATGGCAGTTCTAATCGAGTGCTCGTTTTCATCATCACACAAATCGGAAGCAAAGCGAATTCTCTAGCCTGATTGAAGAGCTCTCGGTTGCTCGGTGCCAGGTTGTGCTAACTTGTGTACAGCACGCTGGTAACTATCAATATCCATAGCTCTACCCGAATGTGCTGCTACAGAAAGCGAACGAGAAAGCAAAACAACTTCAGTGCGCGATAGTGGAAATGAATAAAGCAAAAAAAAAACAAATTTCCTTTTATACGGTTCAATGTGTATACTTGCTGCTACTCCTGTTCCACTACAATCAGCGTTAGCCGGAGTTCGCATACCATCAGGCCGCCGAACGGCTGATGGTAGTGGTCGTGGACGTGCACACCATCGAGAGTCAGTGGTAATAATGTGCTCTCCCAAACCCAATAGCAAAGGAAGAAGATGATACGGAGCCGCACTGCTGCCTGACTACCGTGCCGGAACGATTGAATGGCGATGGTTAGAAGGCCTGGCCTCTCCGATTGCAGCGCGGACCGATGCAAGATGCAGAAGAGAAGAGGTGGGAAGCCCGGAGGCTCATTGTGACTATAAAGCACATTGAAACAAGCACTGAAATTCCGTAGACACCGGACGGACGCGGAATGAACTGCACTGCCGGATGGGTTGAAGACGAAGAGCCGAAGTGGTTAAAACATGTGCGAAGGTAAAGAGACCGTCGTCGTCGTGAACAGAAAAGCGCCTCTATAACCAACCATACTCCAGTCACTCCGATGTGCGGGCTGGTGCTAGGGTACTCGTGTGTCGGTGGGATAGTGGGATCAGTTGTGTCTGAAGATGGTTAAACTATAACTGGCGATTGCCGCTGTATATATTAGGAAAATCGGTATTTTCCAGAATTTTCTTTTTCGCAGCTGGAAGTTGATTCTTAAACTGATGATCATAAATTTCAATTGAAATATCATTGTTCTGTGGGAATTGTAGCAAATGACTTTACTTGGGAAAAATTTCAAGAGTTTTATTATGCATACGTGGATCCGGTGCGCGCATCGCAAATCGTATGTTTGGAGCATATTTTACCTTAAGATTGACGGAGTCGTAAGGACAATGATGATGATTGCCGGCTTCTTTTTGCTCTTCTTATTGCTAAACAATTAGAGGCGGGTTATATCAGCAATAAAACCGCGAAGTTCACATAAGACCGCGTTGGTGTATTGAAAGAATGGTATCACCTTATTTATGACTATCAACACATACGGCTGGTTAATATTGTAATGTATTTAATTTGGCCCGTCCCTTCTTATGAATTATGCTTCATGCTGCACTTTCGTGACCCTCTTCATTCTTGGCTATGCTATTCAACGCTAGTCTATAGTACGTCAGATCTTGATGTTTTGCATGACCAACAAGGCGACTTACGAGGTCTCCGTCGTACTTATGAGTTGCAAAAGCACCATGTCTCAAATGGTTTTCAAGGATAGTGTGGAGTACCTTAGGTATTCTAGAAATACTAGAACATGTCTATTAAAGGGTTATGAAGTCCCGTGGAGCTATTTCAACTCATAAGTACGATGGAGACCTTGTATATAGCCTTGTTGATAATGTAGGACACCAAGATCTGAACTCAAGGATAGTTTGGAGTAGTTGAGGTATTTTAGGAATACTGTGACATGTATATTACATTCTTATGATGTCCCGTGGAGCTATTTCAACTCATAAGTAACGTGGAGACATCGTATATCTCCTTTTTGATCATGTAGAACATCAAGATCTGAAATAAAGGATTGTTTGGAAGGTCTAGAACAACTTAGAAAAAATATTTGTTCACAAATATTTTGAACACAAGACACAACACAAAACACTATTAATAAGGCATTTATGTTTGCCTCCTGAATTTCCTCATATTCAGGATGTTCTAGGTCGTCAATTAGGCCTTAAACTCATATGTTTTTCATGTTTCTCAAAAAGAAGAATTGATGTAGAACAAATTTGCCGAAGACAGTGAACACTTTTATTCAGTCTGTGATGTTATACAGCCATTTTTCTTTTGGGGTCATATATGACCACTTAGGCCTGAAGAGGTTAATATACTTTTTTAAGACAAGGCTAAAAATTTATGTATGTTTCAATAGTATGTGGTCCGAAATCAATATTGTTTTCTATTGAAATGGATGCGTAGGAATATTTCCGATCAATTAGAGCTAAAATTTTGAATATCTTTGAATATCTCGAAGACGTTGTTCAACGTCAAAAAAAAACCTTTGTGTATACATGACTTTCCACCAATAATTTAATGAAACAACCACGCTGGAGCTCTTGTGAAATATCATCAATCTCACTATATTTCACGGTTATATTTCTCCGTTGTTTGTTAGTTATCACCAACAGTATCCGAGATGTGGTTTGGAACATCGCAGTAACATTTTTTCTGAATGCCATACTAGTTACAAGATGGTTGCAGTGTTGGAAATTTTCAGATAACGAAAGGGTGAGTTATGTCAGTGAGTTTATTTCATACTTTAATACGACGCAAAAAGCGCAAAAAGTGAAGCCTTATAAAACATAAAATATAAAAAAACACTAAAGGGTGGGTTATGTCAGTAACATATCTGCAAAGTTGACGTAGGACTCCTTGTTGATGTGAAGAAACTGATGCCATTGAATTAATAAATTGCTACAAAATTTTATTCAGTCTAAAGTACCATGAAACCCAATGCTATTCATATGTATGGCTATACTATCGTTTCTCCACGAAAATTTAGAAAGTCAACTCTTGATAACTCTTGAAATGACCCCAAAAAGGGCCGTTTGATATTTCGTTATTCGCTGTTCTTGGAGTGGTCCGAGGAAGTATCTATACTTGTCGAGTACCAGGTGATGATTTGGTAGACGGTCGAATGGGTGGGCGTTGATATTGGTTCTGTTACGTGCAAGAAAAGCATATCTTATTAGTCTATAATTGTTTTAGGATCATTGATACTGTATAAGAAAATCATTGAACTCAACTCTTTAGAACTTTAATTGTTATGTTATATATTCTCCGTGCGAGGAGTAACGATTATGATGTAGAAGGAGATGTTCGCTCATCACCATGAGGCACCAAGAGTGAACAACAATGTTTTTGGCTAGAATGAAAGATATGAAGAGAAAGTTTTTTTTTTTTTTGATAGTTCCGCTAGTGTGCGGCAGGATTGGAAATGTAACAGATGTTTTTTAGGAAAATTGAGCGAAAAGGGCATGTATACAGTGGTACTCGAACCAAGGACATTTTTGCCTAACATCCCACTGCGGGGTAGGTTGAAGGAGCACGGACTTAAGTGAAAACTTTAGTGATCGTCAGTCGGTGCGAATCAAAACAAACCCAAAAAAGGAGAGAGTTCCTCTCCCATGTGCGCATCAGTAAACAGAGTGCACACAATAGATCGCTAGAATAACTATACAAGCCACAGTGGTACATGAGCGTCTTCCAACCGGACATTTTTGCCTGTTGAAGTGGCGGACTTAGTCCGTGCTCCTTCAACCTCCCCCGCTGTGGTTTTTTAGTAAAAATTGTCCTTGGTTCGAGTACCACTGTATACATGCCCTTTTCGCTCAATTTTTCTAAAAAACATCTGTTAAATTTCCAATCCTGCCGCACACTAGCGGAACTATCAAAAAAAAACTTTCTCTTCATATCTTTCATTCTAGCCAAAAACATTGTTGTTCACTCTTGGTGCCTCATGGTGATGAGCGAACATCTCCTTCTACATCTTTAGAACTTATTAAGTGTCCCTGAAAAGCGCCATTTAGTTTTTTGTTTTTTGTTGTTCCAGGTGTGATCCGAGTAGTACCGACTATCGTCGAGCAGTACATGATGCTTTCACTTTTTTAAACACTATTTTAAAAAAAACTTTTTGAGCGTATTAGTAGAACGATTGTGATGGGGAAACTAGGAGAATTTAAAATTTAACACTTCATTTGATCACTTTTTAAAAAATAAAAAATTAAACCTTGAAACACTTTTTTAAATTTTCGCTAGTGATCGCGAGCAAATTCCATTTAATTCCACTATGAGCTTATCTTTTGACAGATAGGCCTATTTCGACCTGGGTGTTTGGTAGCACACGACCTCGTGAAATTGTCAAACCGGAGAAGTTTGTTCAGCTACCCATCGTTGCGGATAGCCAGCTGCAGGAGATGTGGGATGATTATGGGCTTCGTATTATCACGGGTGGTATTTCCTATCAACGTGCACGGTGTGTTTGCCCTTCTGTGCACACGGTGAATACTACCAACTGGGAACTGCAAACCGACGCGGTTCGAGTAGGATTTCGCCTTTCCCTCAACCTTTCCACTCCAGAACCCGAATTGTTAATAATATGTGGTCGTGCGTCACCTTATGTTTTATAATTGGTAACTGTGGCAGTATTAACCAATAAGAGCGTGGCGCAAATAAGGTCTGTATCCACATTAATCCGGACACCTTCAAATCATTGTAACTTTTGAAATATTGCACGTAGGAATGAAAAATTTCACTGTGGTATAATTTTTGAAATTTTTCTTTAAAGTGCTATTGAATTAGTTTGAACAACTGTCATGAATTAATTTAGCAACAGCTTTGATGTTCAAACTTTCGAATGAAATACTACTTATCATTAAATTGATATGTGCCAGAGAGGAGATCTAATCGTTCAAAATCTCCAAGCCTGCGTAACGCGGTCGATTTGAGAAATTCAGAACGGCGCCCCTATACAGGAATCACGGTGTATTTCGTAGAACAACTATAAAAAAAAATCGGAATCGATAAAACACTCATCATTTGAAAGTATAGGCTTTTCCCTTTCATTTCAGCATACAACATAAATATTTCATGGGGGGAAACTAGAACATTTTTTTTAAAGATTTATATGACTTATATTTTTTTTAACTAGAAAAGGCAAATTTATACAAATGGATGACGCAGTGCAAATAGAGCTTGAACACACTGTATGCTGACTTAAGCACGACCATTTAAGTTGTTTGTTGATGCTGTTGCCATGGTTACTCTTCACGCCAATGCAAACTAGTAGTAATTAGTTCAGTAGGCTGCTGTATGTTCATAGGTTTACAACTGTCAGCTATTGTTTGCCTTTCTCAAAAATTTTCATAAAGATGGTATTCTCTACTCATGAAGTAAAAAAGTGTGTGTGTTGTGCCTGAAAATTGCCCTACGGAAATAATTGAGAAGCTATATTTACCAAACCTAAAAATAAAAAAAAAATGGTACTATCCAACGCAAAAAAAAATTGGTACTATCCAACGCACATCTGCAGTCGATGTTCTTTTGCACTATTTGGAGAAGAGAAACTGCTGATTTATCAGTGTAAGTATAATATTCAAATAAGAACAAGAAACTCAAAAAAATGTGCATGTGAAATCTGCATACCCGCCGAATAACATTACAGAACTGTCATACTTCAAGATCGAAGCGAGGAAGACCAGATCAATGGAAACGCCAAAAAAATCTCGCGTAAAGCATTGCTCGTCCTGTTTTTCTGAAATTGGTAAGAAATTGGTGAAAGGGCAAGGGTGCCACAAGAAATTCTACTGAAATATATCAATAAACCGATCAGACGATATACTACAGATACATTTGGTTATAGTTTTAGATATGGTGTACAAGCTTTAATGCAAAATCATCGATTATCTAATTTGTATAACCAATTTTATGTCGAACATAAAATTAGCGTGAACAATTATCAACTCTTACCAATTTGAATTTTATTTCCAAATGTTTCATGAAACAACATGACAGAATATTTAATTTTAGCATTTATTCGCATAGAATTTTGATCGGTGTATCCGTAAAATACATAAGTAAAATTATACGACAGTTAGAAAATAAAATGTGTATGATGGCACACTTGCCCCTTACTGCCCTGCAAAATAACCAAACTTTTTTTTGTAAAATAACTTAAAAGTTTCAAGCCATATTAAGCTGTTTCCTGTGGTTAAATAATAACATCTTAAACATCTTAAGCTCTTTATCCATAGGACAATGCAAAGTACACCATTGTACTGCTGTAACACGACACAATAATGTGTTAGGAGTATTGCAGGACAACGACAATAAAAGTGGTGAGTCAGTAGTTGGAAAATATTTAAAAAAACACCGAAAAGACGAAAATGGAAGTGTTATGCTCTCCAATTTACATGGCCGTCCAACGGCCATTGTATTTTGAATCTCGATCCTAATCAGAAGAAACCCTCGGTAACAGTTGATGGCTTATTTTGAATCAAAAATGAGTGCAATTTGAGTACCAGAAATACAATCAAACTCAGCAGCATCATTCGGGGCATGGATATTGCTGTAGTCGCAAACGTACGCTACGGCTTAACGGAGTTAAACCAAACGTCTTGAACATTTGTTTACAGTTGTGTTTTTGCCGTTCAATGTCCAGCTCGATAAATGTGAAAACATGTCAGCAGTATCCATGAAACCAGTGGTTTATTGTAACGATATACATGAAATGGTTAACATTACCACCAAGGAGCGTGGTTTGCTTAAGGGCTTATGCTGAATCATTCTTGGCGACAGTCATTACCTCAACATTTAGAATTGATACAACCCAGAGTCGGTACTAGATAGATAGATACATGGAGCACCTTTCAATACATGGAGCACGATTCACCTTAAGGAGCAAACAACCATTAAAATTGGGATTGACGCCACCCCCGGGTTTTTTAAAATCACGTTAACCATTTTATCAAATCCAGTCAAAACATTCGAAAAAAAGCGGTGTTCTATAATACCTTGGAACTCCAAAGATTGAGACGATTATTGCAGGGGATTTAAAGATTATTAATCTTCTGCTGGGAATGATTAGGCACAGCTCTAGTTTTCCCTGTCCCTACTGTATTTCTCCAAAATCTAATCTTCACATGGAGGCTCGTGATGCTCGGACATTGGGGTCATTGAACGATTTGTTTAATAAATGGAAGGAAAAAGGCGCAGACGAGAAAAGAGCAAAACGGTTCTACAACTGCGTGAATGAGCCTTTATTATGTGGCTCTTCGGATACCAAAACAGTAATGTTATGTCCCCGCCTGCTCTCCAGATTACTCTTAGTCTTGTTAATGCAGTATTCAAACGAATCCAGGCAGAAGATGAAGTAATCGCTCAACGGTGGGTTAATGTGAGGATCAATTGGATTACTAAGAACAGTTAGTGAATTGTTTTACAGTTATTTTTCATTATCATCACTTCACCATTTGATATTTCAGTTTCTTGACCGGTTTCAAGACGTATTTGAAGCTTCCAGGAAGAATTTCTTCCAGGATACTCTATCAAAATCAACGAGTTTGCTAAAAGTTGGGTAGAAGCTAAACTACCCAATTCATCTAAACTCCATATTTTGAGGTTCCCTGTACCCGAGTTTTGCAAGGAATCATGCTCTGCATTGGAAAGGTTTGGTGAACAAGCCAGTGAAGCAGTGCATTTTGATTTTGCAATTACTTGGGTCAAAGTCAAAGTTCCAGAGACATCCGATAAGTAGAGTACGCTATTGCTCCGAGCTGCAGTTCTGTATAATAGTTCTCACTTATAGCTATGCAACCAAGGACCCTTTTCTCATTTAAATAATTGGTGATGTAATTTCTGTTGAATCGTTAATCGTTATTGGTGTAAATTATGTTTATTGTTTTTT